>JANRGW010037077.1:8334-46453 GCA_024733675.1 Psilopsiagon aymara
GGGAAGTTGTGAATGCTCCATCGCTGGCGGTGTTCAAGGCCAGGTTGGACAGAGCCTTGGGTGGCATGGTTTAGTGGTAGGCGTCCCTGCCCATGGCAGGGGGGTTGGAACTAGGTGACCTTAAGGTCCTTTCCAACCCTAACTATTCTATGATTCTATTCCATGATTCTATATTTCATTTATCTTTAAATATTAGATGCTTTCAAAGAAACTGAAGCTTTTCAAATTTCTTCTGCAGCAATGTTAACACAGCCATTTATTGGAAAGATAGAATGGATCATTGTGGTAATCATTGGTTTATCTCCTATAACATAGGACAAAGGACTTTCATTTCAGTGGTTTGCTAAAGTTAAGCTTTCATATACTTATATTAATCAAAGAATGGAAGTTGATGTGGAGCATAATTTGTGTGTGCATGTCTTGGTCTGCCATTTGCATTCAGTGTGAAAGTTTTTCTCAGCTTATGTTTATTTGTATTTTACTTCTTTCAAGAGTTAATCATAAGATTAATGGGTAGTTTGAGCACTGGCATATAGCTCTACAAGCATACACGTCCTTCTAACTCTTCACTAACACAGCCTAATTCAACGATGCTAGAATAAATAATAGTTGGTATAGCTGCTCACCTTTGCCAGTAAAAATCCTGTCACTGCAGTTTATAAATTTAATTCTCTCTCTTCCTTTTTACTGTTGTAAAGAACTGTGGAATACTTGTTGAACCTCTTGTGAATATTTTCAGCCTTCATATGCAATTTGTTCCTCGAGTAAGTATTAGCAACATTGCTAATATCTCTTTAGTATGTTGTATATTTTGTTATCACAGTATAACCAATACACAGCTGACACAATTTCTCACATCTGATACTTCACTCATGAAATCTCATCCTCCATCTTTGGCAAACAAGTCACTTATTTTGTATTATGAGAGACTGCCTGCTCCAAGACCTAGTTAGCTTTGAATTATTGATGAGAGTAACACCATTATATACTCTAATATAAACGCCAGTAGCCATAAACAGTTTATTTTGCCAGGATAAAATATGCCCCAGCAAAGCTACAAAGTATCTCAAGTCAGAACATGATTAGATCTCCATTTTTTATGTTGCCATCTGCAGGCGCTATAGATTTTTGAAGTGGGGAAAAAAAAAGCACATTTTTCTTCCTGAAAGTGACAGCTTTTTCAAATGCTGCAAAACCTCCATATAACTTAATCAAGTTACAGGATCACACAGCTTAGGTTTCTGTTGTGTTCATTGAGGTATTTCATCTTCTCAGGCTTTATTTACCTCTTTGCCCCTCGATTAGGAGAATTCTCAGGAGTTGCTATAGCTGAAACTAAACACATACCACTATTTTGTCTATGATAAAAAAAAGCATTTCTATATCTCTGGTTTACCTCCAGAAATGAACATTTTCATGCAGTGAAAAATGAAAACATTGCAAAAGGAGGTATTAATGCTGCATGTATTAAGCTGAAATATGTGGGTTTCTCATGCATAATTATAAGGCGGCATCTTGCCTAGACACATCCAAATACTGTATCTCTTTCACACAAGATCAGAAAAGGCTGTTAAATCAGTTTGTTTTTCTGTGAACCTGTATCACCCCTTGGGCTGTTTAGGCTACAGTTAGTTTATTTTCACCTTTGAAGATTAAACCTTCTGTTTCTAGAACATATTAAGAAAATGATGATATTCAGTTATTTTGCTAGAAAGAAGGTATTAAAATTTTAAATGTCTCTAAGTAAGAAATATACAATATCTCTTCATATCTTTGTGTTTATCTGCACAGAATACATGATGCTGTATTTATTTCAAAAATGGAATTGGAAAACAAAATGTCTTGAATTTTATATATTGATCAGACAAAGTTTACCCCAAATTCACGCCTGAAGATGTAATTTTAAAATTGCTAAAATTGCTTTAGTTGTGCCTCTCTGATGGAATTGCTATCAATCATGAATGGTTGCTCTAGCTGAAGAGATGACGTGAGGAAAAATCCCATGACGAAGCAACGCAACAAACCTGAATAAGGACTGTATAATACATATTTGAATAAAGATGGGGAAAGATGCAAACTTTAGGTTTCCTATCTTGACAGTTTGCATGTTGTATTTTGCTTTCCTTGCTTCTGGATGTTCTTTCTGGGTTCAAACTTAAACAGGGGAAGTTTTGATTAGATGTAAGGAAGAAGTTCTTTACTGTGAGGGTGGTGGAGCACTGGAATAGGTTGCCCAGGGAAGTTGTGAATGCTCCATCCCTGGCAGTGTTCAAGGCCAGGTTGGATCGTCTTCAGTGACACGGTTTAGCATGAAGTGTTCCTGCCCATGGCAAGGGAGTTGGAACTAGATAATCTTAAGGTCCTTTCCAACCCTAACTATTCTACTATTCTGTGATTCTGTCTTTTGCTTCTTCGCTATTTGAAGAAAAGGCTGTCTTTGTTACACACTTACTACAAGGCTTGAAGTACTTCTGTAGCAACTCAGTCATAGGGAGGACAGTTTAAATACCAGAATTAACTACAAATCTTGTGTACAGGGTGGATCATGGCACCATGAAGATTTGCTCATGCCCTTTCCTCACCTCTTAATTTATCTTTATCTTCAGTTTATACACCAGGATGATTTCATGACAAATTCAGGCCAGGATACCTCTACATATTCCGTATTATTTTTTATTCTATATTCTTCTCTACTGGTCTATAAAGAGTAGGTAAAACTCCTCCAGGGTTTATTGTTCTTTTCTGATTACTTTCACTATTGCTGCCTTCATTTTTACTCAACTTTTATTTTAATCTCTTTTTGCCATATATTTTGTCAGCATTCCCAGATCTAGCTACAGAAACAATTAATCAATGCAGTGAATTTTACATTCAATTTGAGGCTAGGGAGTCTGCAAATATGCTGTTATTTTTCTTCTTGCAATTTTTCAGAGCCTAGGATTTGTTCATCAGATAGCCCTGTTCCATGTAGTTTCAATTTTACCTTTAAAGCGTATGATATTCTAAAATTCACCTGGCTCCTGTGGAACCAATTTTCAGAAGATCTGGTTGCTGTGAAATTTAACAAATCTCAGCATGAGCAGAGACATTCTGCAGAAGATCCAAAGATTAATGGAAAAGCATGAGCACAGGTAAAACACCACATGGAAAACAATACTACTGCTGGTTTCTGTACTTAGTGAAACATTTGCAGGATTGTGTGCTCAGGCATAAGCTATAAGGAATTACAGAAGTCTACAATTTGAATGACTGGGTCACACTGCAGCAAAAAAATCGTGTGGTTTACATGGTTTGTCTTTTTAATTAATCTCATTCTCCAAGTAAGAAATTCTGGGGGAAGTAAAAAGTTCAGAGGATCACTCAGACTGTGCATAGACTTAAAAATAAAGGTACATATTTCTTTGACAAGGTGATGGTATTTGCTAAGACCTTAGTGTAACCTCTACCTGGTCTCTAAGAATACCCTAAAAGGTCTAGATTTTTAAAAAATCAATTTTTCAGTAGTATCTATGTTTCAAAAGAAACAGTTGCAATGAAAAATATTGATGGTACACAGTTTTGTCTTTTATTTGGTCAGGAGAAAGTTATACTTCTGTATCTCCATTTCTGTCCGTCAATGGTCTGTGAGAAATCTGGACATTTGGACATCCATTTGATCTGGAGATTGTAAGAATTAGAAGGTAATTTGAAAGTAATTTCTTGTAAACTAGCCAATGTAATGTGTTTTGAGGCACCAGCTGAGTATGAATAATTTTATGCTTACATCAACTCAGCAAACTATAATGAACAGTTTATAAAGATCATAACTAAATATATAAGTACACACATACTTTAACTAAGGATACATATCACCAATCTTTTGACTGACAGTTTTCTGCAGGATTCTTTCTGTTCCTGTCAGGATATATCTGTTGCTCCAGGAACTGATATAGAGAAAGAAAACAAACAGTTTTATACACCCCACTGATATTCCACAGGCTTAAAGCATATGGCTCTGTAGAAATCATCTGATCTCCACTTATTTATTTTACAAACAAGAGAATAAAAAACCCCAGTTCCGATGCTATAACAATCAGTCCATCTATTATGTCTGTGATTCTTCAAAGCTGAATTATAAAATGAGCCTCCCGTCCCACCACAAATCCTAATGTGATGAATAAAAACCAGTTATTACACAAAATAAATAAATCACAGTGCAAAACTGGAACCGTATGAAGCTCATCTAAACTCAACATAAGAGCTCAACATGAGCAATATGAAAGTCAGGTTTACAATCAATCATAATTTAAATGAGACCATCCTCCATTAACATATGGGTTTCTACAGATAACTAAGCCTCTAGGACTGGTTAAGTTAAAGCTACCTGAAATATACAGAATCAGCAAAAAATTTAGAGGCTTCTCCCAGTGGATGCAATGGACAGAGAATGTCAAGTTGTGAATAGCAAGATATTACATGCTTGAACCCATATTTCAATTCAGTTCTTACACAAAGAGTGAATGCTCATAGATATTAAGAAAATGGGTCAGGGAAAATGCTTTCAGAAGCACCTTCATACAGACCATCAGTTGCTGGAACCTCTCTTCCTGAAGTGTCTTCCCTCTCAAAGCACTTCTGTGCACAAGAGAGGCATTTGCTGACGTACTGATGGCCTTATTGCTAATATTTCCAGCTGAACTCATTTAGATAGCTGAGAACTTTTCTGTCTTTTGCACTACAAACAAAGGAGGATCAATGCCTTGGGAGGTGGAATTGGAGGTGGGACTACCACAGTAAGGAAAAAGCCATCATCTATCAATTCAAAGGAAGCTCATGTAACGCAGTTATAAATACTGGATAAGAATTAGTACTCAGTGCTATCAATGAGGTGAAGTCAATAATCACAATGTAATTTGCAAACATGTCATTGTAAGTTTAAAAATTTTGGTAAAACTTTTACTATATGACCATGGAAATGTTTCTGGGAGTTTTTAGGAGTATGCATGAGGGCTGCAGATCAACAGAGCAGGTAGGCAGCTGCTAATGTGGAACAGACCCATTATGAGTAGATGCAGGTACTTCGATCTGCACCTTCAGTGAGGACTCTGCCTGCTCTCCCTGTGACACAGTGCTTGCTCTTCATTTAGGAGGCGAACATACAGCTTTGTTCAGTGGTTTCATGAGCAGTGATGAAAAGGCACATATGCATAAAGACACAGTAATTATGCTGCTATCGTTGCTGTTCCTGGAGAATGGGGATTCAGACCTATGCTGATGAAAACTCCAGTTTTACAACATGGAGGGATACTCATTTATGCAGGTTAGGAACTTCCTCTGCATGAACAGCGTTTGATCTTGATAGCTCCTAATGAATTCATCTGCGTACTGCGGAGCACCCTCTCACTGCCCAAGTTACCACACAGTCTTGAGCCTGACACCACACACACTGCATTTTCCTTGGTTGTCAGTAGGACTTTCACAGGCAAAACAGTTCCAGGACTCAACCAAACATCCCAGCAAACTTCTAGCATGAACAAAAGAAAAAAATACTTAGGGTTTTTTTTTCAACTAGTTGGCATTTTTGATTGGTTTTATCTTCTTAAAAATGAATGGTGCTGCAAATATATCATCATTAATTTGAATAAATGGAACTATTCTAATGTATATAAAGTGACATGTAATATTACGACACCACAGTTAATTTAAATTGTATTGATAACTGCAGTGATTTTAAGTAGCTTGCTGTTAAAACATCTCTAAAACTAATTAAAAATACAGGAACATTCCCTTTTTGTGATTTAATGAATACTGTGAAAGACTGAAAGTCATTTCTAGATGAGTGCTTGTACTAACTGTATGACTTCCAAGAATTTATAAAGTACAATAATATTTGGCTAACATTGCATTAATTAACAGTAAACAAATTATGATATTCTGGAGACAAAATACTACTGGGAATGACAATGAGCAATATGTAAGGAATTATGACCAGAGACAACACAGAATGCTGCGTATGCATTTTTCTCTCTCTAATCCACTGTGTGGGAGGAGGAAAGCAGAGATGGACTTTCTAAACTGCGGAATTTATATGGAGGAGTTTGTTTTGATATTAAGTTCCTTTTAACCTCAGATATTTGCAGGAGATACTTCCTAAAGCCTTTTAGAAACACATATTTTTAATGAGCTGTAGGCAGTGTTGGTGAACACGGTTTTATGAGGAAAAAAATAATTCAAAACCCACAAGCTACATAGAGCAAGACAAATGGCATTTGTATTCTAACTCACAATATAGCCATAAATACCTCAAATGTCTCAAGGCTTGAAAAGTTCTGTGAATAATTTTTTTAACCTGCATGTAAATGATCAGCACAATTATTTCCTTAAATATTGTTCAAACCTCTGGTTACAATCTGTGTGCTGAAAAAGTAGGAAGGTAAACTATGATCAGATTTCTAAATATGCTGGTAAAGAAAGGATTAAAATTCATCTTTAAAGGGAGTTAACTGAAAAGACCAACCAACTTACATCTGTGAAGTGAATCATGTCACAAGGAATAAATGTCTGTTGGATCAGAATAGTACAAAAATTAATGATAAGAGTAATATAAGAGTAAAACAAAATAGGACTGCCATATTATAATTCAATGGTCAGAAACGAAAGGTAAACTAGGCATTTCTGAAACAGCCTGTCCTGCATCCTTGTGCACGCATTATAACAAATAGTGTAATATTCTGACAGTGTTTGCACTCTCACTCTCCATGGGTAGGAAGCATGAGAGAAGATCCTAAAATAAATAGCTAAATTGTTAATGAAATTATTTAATGCTGGGGTTGTTTTATAACAAGTTCATAATAAGGCAATAAAAATTATATTTCCCATTTTTACCATGATGTGAAATCAAAATGTTACTATATTATTGCTCTCTGCTGCTTCAGATTACGTGTATATGACGTAACAAACTAGGTCTTCATTGTTGAGGAAAACAGCTCTCACTTAATAACATATTTGAGACCCCAGTTTAATTTTCTGTCTGGCTCCCCAGGAATACTGTGGTTTGGTGTGAGGAAAGGTAAGTATGGAAAGAAGATCTTAAAGACTGCTTTTGATGGAACAAAAATATTTAACCTACACACCATAAAATCAAGTTCTACTTTATTCAAAACTGGAATATGTTCGCATACTTGATCAGCTTCATCTCTCTTGGTATAGTTTTTCGTATACTAGAAACGACCCACATATTTACATTTCAAATTTCATCTATTTTAAGAAAATAGGAAATAATAAAGGAACAGAACATAACATTAAGGATGTTTGTCAAGAAATACAGACGCTATCAGTTAAAACTACATTGTTAATATAAAAGAAGACAGAGAAGACAAGAATATACCATGTAAGAATCCCAATAGCTAACAAATTGCTTTAACCTCTTAAATATAGCTTTCCGAGGCTTTATAGTATGCATACATATTTCCCAAATCTGTGCCTTCCAAACCCTTAAACAAACACATGTAAAATGAGTAACCTTAAATGTCTGCAGATGCCATCTGGCTTTTTTTTGCAGATCTAGTTGTGACAGCTATTTTCTTAGTGATATTGCTCTTCCTGTGCTCAAGGTAGCAATTGTTTGGCTACAGAACTTCATCAGTAAATTATCTTTATTTGCATTTAAGGTAGTAGAGCTAGAACAATTTAATTTATCTGAGAATTCCTATAAGGTCATAACGAGCTGTTGCAGCAAATCTGAAGACTGAATTAAATCCCCAAAGTGTGTAATGAATAGATTAAATCAACTCAAAATATAAATCTCAAGGCATGTCTGTTACAAACAGTTTCGTAATGATAAAAAAAAAATGAACAGTCCAGCACTGCAGAAACAAAATGAACACAGCATACTCCAATACACGGTAAAATGTAGAATTATTCATTGCTGTCCTGTCAAATATCCAAGTGGCTTTGTAAAATGTCTAATTGGCAGTGGCTCTTGAAGCGAGAGGATTTTTCCTTTGGTTTTCAGTATCAAATGTCAGCTCTTTCATTCTAAATTTTCCCATTTCACTTTTCAACTGTGAAATATTTCTATCACAATTAACATATAGGCCATAATTATGAAGTGGTTAAATCACTCTGATGGGAATACATGAACCAGATTGAGCACTTAGAAAAAGATTAAACTTTTATTTTTTATATTCTCTTTAGGATATATTTTAGAAGCAATTCTGTGTGTTGGTAAAACCACTCCATCCAAGGGAAAATTTGAAGCTGTATTTCTCTCAGAGTGTAGTTTTGATCTCTGGAAATTAAGTATTGTAAATAAAGCATAATTGAGACCATGTCAGTCTTCAAAAATAGAAAGAAAAGTAAGTGATCAATTTGCCTTTCATAGTGAAAGCATGTATTAAAGTTGCCTGAACCTAAGATAGCATCATTCAGTACCTACTTAAAAATATGTATTTACTATTTTATATAAATATCACCTGAAAAAAGATATTGTTAGTTTGGCATTAAGACCAGAAGTATCACTGCCCTATTCTAAGTGAGGTTACAGGGCCCCAGATGTTTTATTTATCCATCAATAAAGACTGATTAGACTATGGCTTCAAAAATGGGGAATGTGCATGTAGTTAGCGTGTGGCATAAATCACCTACCACATTGCCTTGTCAGGAATGGCAATAACTTGTCATTCTAGTGAGAAATCTTTCCATACTACAGGGAAGGGAGGTGAATGACAGAGAAGTTGAGGGTGATCCTGATGGAAACAAAGCTCCAGAAGTCATGATAACATACTTATATGCTCAGAAGCAAAGTTCCCTTTTCAAGAGAATTGAACAGTCAAGTAGCTTTTTTTATCTTCTTGGGTTTCTGATGGGCTTTTTCAGTATAACTCAAATTACTTGGTATTTTATTGCTAGATATATAATGGATGTTTAAACACCTCTAGGAATTAACTCTGTCTTATGAAGCTGTGTACTAAGTTGTGAATAGCAAGATGGAACAGAAGAGTGTGAGGAGTCCTCCCCTGAAGAAGAAGGACTAGCAGAGGCAATGTGTGATGAATTGACCACAGCCCCCATTCCCCATCTCCCTACTGCTGGCTGGGAAGAAGGTAGAGAAAATGGGGAGTAAAGTTAACCCAGAAAGAAGGGAGGGGTGGAGGAAGGTGTTTTTTAAATTTGGTTTTATTTCTCATTATTCTACTCTGATTTTATTGATAGTAAATTAATTTTCCCCAGCTTGAGCCTGTTTTGCTTGTGACAGTAATTGTTGGGAGATCTCCCTGTCCTTATGTCAACCCAGAAACCTTTCCCTGTAATTTCTCTTTCCTGCCTGGTTGAAGGAGTTAAGCGTTAGAGTGTTTTTGGTGGACAACTGGCTTCCAGCCAGGGTCAAGCCATCACAGTTTATTACATATTTAATTGGTGAATTTAACCCGATTTCTGTTTTTTAATGCAAAAATAAATTCACTGGAAAGGCACTGTGGAAGAGGGATTCTAAGATGACAGACTGTGTTGTAGAGAGCTCCACTCTTAAGAAAAATCACCACTGCAGTCCCCATTGATGATGGTTTCTTCAGAAAACGGCCATTTGTCTCAAAAAGTGCCATGTTGATAAGAAACAGGACCAAAAATCCCAGCCCTTTGAAACCTTGTGTCTTTTGTATTTTAGACATATTCCTAACTCACAAACAAATTTCTTAACTCTAATAGTACAGCCATGTTTTTCTGCTGCCAATGCTTATGCATCCCACAGAACATATGTAACTTATTTTTTGCCTTTATTGTATGTTCCACTTAATTTAGATTAAATACAAATAAATTGGTTGCAATCCCACAGTTTCTGTTTGTTTGTTGGCTGATTATTCTATTTTGGCTTTGGATTATTCTAGCAATCCCATTTGGGCCAGAACTACAGAACTATATTGCCCTCAGCTGAGTGTGCCAGTTTAAGTTCATGAGATCAGACTTGGAATAACTCAGCCATGCCTATCTCAGTCACCCTTCAAACTGACTCATTGTTCAATCATCTAGATTGTGCATTTCTTCCTGAATAGGAAGAACCATGCAGCTATATCAGCTACGAGAGGCATTAGTTCTTTTTCTGTTTTTTATTGCAACCATAGAAAAGATGTATGTTAACTTTATTTATACAGCCAATTTGCTGTTTATGGAATAGTTCTGATTGATTGTTTCGTTGCAGTTTTCCAGAGCAGCCAGTATGGTTGCAGGCTTAGAGGGTGTTTGGCCTGACTTTGAAGCAATAGCAGTAAAGAGCAGTCAAGTAGTAGGAGTGCGTTTATCAGATAAAACACTGAATCTCTGTGCATTCCAAATAACACTGTGATTTTTGACTTGAGGTATCTTCAGACACTTCAAGTAGGATAGGGAGGATATCCTTTTCTTTCAAACAAGAACTACTTCAAAGTTCCACTCAGCAAAAAAAAAAAATATCCAGAAAACAAAACAGGGAATTTAACTTTCCCAACTAACACTGCAGTACTTTACTCTTCAACACAAACATGCAAAGGACATGTTGCCTAGTTGGATTAACTAAATCTCAGTAAACAAGAAACTCAAAGAAAGCTGTTTCAGACAATATGAAATGGATTTGTGCATCCATAGCCTTAAGGCCTAGATTGTACTCAGTTGTGACAGACAGTTCATTTAAAAAAGCATTTTATATTCTTATCAATCTGTCATTTGTTTCAGGCTATTGCAATAAGAGGAGGATAACCCAAATAAATAAAAGCTCATGTAAGGAGATTTTTCTTATTCAGTTCATAGAGTTCATCAACCTGATAAATCTGTGCTTCAGAAAGTCATTAAGATGGAGCATTAAAAGAGGGAGTATAAAGCCATTTTTGCGGCTTCGTCTTTCAATAAGATCTAACCCGACCCCACCTTTGCAGCCATAGAGACACAACTGTTTTGTTATATAAACTTCAACCAAAATTAGGATGATGACCATTCTGTAGGAGTCTGGAACCTGTTGCACTATTCTGCCAAGGCTCATGCCTCAAACTGCCTAAAAAAGCTAAGTATTGCCTTCTGTTTAACACATCTCCAGCAATATCATTGATTCTTCATGGTTCTAACATCAAAGCAAACAGTGAAAAGCTTGCATTTTTTTTATGAATGGTAAGGTCATGAAAACTCAATAAAAGCTTCTGAGGAAGAATTCTTTCCCAGCATCGCATTTTAGCCTTTTTGAAATAGTATCTCTTTATACAAAACAATGTTCTTTTTTTCTTATTACAGGAAACCAAAAGCTGTAACTACTAAGCAGTGGTCCAATAACAACATCTCATCTGTTATTCTCAGAAATGTATGTTAAAGGACAAGTAATAAATAAAAAGAATTGAGAACATTGAGTGTTCTGAGCTTCGACAGGATTCAGTGACTCCTTCTCTGGCAGTAGTACAGGATGCTTGTATTTTCTTGTAGTCTTTGAAGCTTTCAGGTTTTAAACAGGTTAAAATTAAGTTAGAAGACACCCGGAAACTTGTCTAAATACTTAATCTTTCACCCACATTTTACCAGCCAGAATAACATCACCAGGTTAAAAAGATCTTTAGTCACAGTTAGTAATGAAAAGCAAGTTGATTTAACTTTACAAGTCCAGTATGATTTTTCTTAAATTCATTTTTCCTTTTGCTAATGTTTTTAATATATGTTGAAATTAATAAATGTTTTATATTACTACAAATACATCCACAAATATCACTTGTACACCTCCTCCTTTACTAAATAGAGAGTCAAGTATTTTTGGGTAGGTTTTAAATTTGCTTCGAGATTTTGAGGGTTTCACTGGAAATATGTGATAGGCCTGATCATCAGAACATGTTAAAGATTACTTGTCAACATTTTACTGTTACAGAAGATTTTCAGGTGAGAACAAAGGGAAATTACAGGGAAGTAGAAATTACTGCAAATCTTATAGATATCATTTGCAATAGAAGTCTGGGGCAAGGAACTGGGAAGCAGGAAAATGTGATGTTTCACTGGTGAAATCAATTTATTTGATCTAAACAGAAACAGAAAGGACAAAACAAGAAAGAAAGTCAGCTGAAAATAAACCATTACATAGCATGTACAGCCAGTGCTCAAACTGGTAAGGAGTTAAGAAGAAGCTTGGAAGATAGGAAGACAGAAAGATAAGAGCTGCCTAGTGAAGAAACTTAAGGACATCTTTTAGACTTCCTTCTGACTTTTCTCCTATGATAGTTCATTGTGTAGGCTGCAGTGAAATAACAAGATGTTCCCTCTCCTGTCAACAGGAGCAAGCATAGTGTTTGACTTTAATTACTACTGTCACCTGAAAACGGTTTCTGGCTAAATGATGCAATGCATAGCACTTTGTTCAGTAGTATTGCAGAAAGCAGAACTGGAAGAAAGAAGTGGGGAGAGCAAAAGGAGGAAAAGAATAATAAAGACAGATGTAGAAAAGAGAAAAATGTAGTTCTGCCACCTAGACAGATGAAACTGGAGAAAGACATTAGAAGAGAAGGAAAAGGCTTTCCTAAAATGTGCAATGCACATTTCCATATAATGAGTTTATTCTCTTGCTTAGGACAACATGGATTTCTAGTGAAAAGTGATTCAAAAAGCATAAATTCTTATATAGCTTATTACATCACAAAAGCTTCCAGTGAGCAATAATCATAAAGCTGGAGTAAAAAGTGCAATAATACTTTTGTCAACAGAGAGAACATCACTGTAAGAGAAAGACAAGCCTAAGAGATGTATCACTAGCTGTAATATCTGGAAAGAAAAGTAGTCCGCAAGAAAGAAATGTCAGGAAAGAAATAAAAATTATTGCCATAATGTGAAAGAAAGAGGTAAGCACAAGTCATTGTCTGTCTGTCTGGAGTATGAGTGATAGAAATAGAAAAGACACAGTGTATTTGGCCCGAGTGGCATGGCCCTATCATATTTCTTAAATATTTTAGTTCTTTTCCTTTAATTTTTCAGCAATAATTTTTTAAAATATCTTTGGAGGCAAACACACAGACTACTAGTATTGGGTAGGAAGATTTTCTTCGTATGGAAATTCTTTATATATAACTTGCAGAATATTTTCTGACTATTTTCCTTCATTATGTTTACTTAGTCATTCCTTCTGTCAGTCAGTCTCATTGTGATCAATCATTATTACTTATAAAAATTATTTAGGTATCTTCATATATAAGTCCCTTCTTCCCTTGATTCTTCAGTTGAAGACAAAGTCATCTCAAGGAAGGTTATCATTAGATGTCTGATATGAACTATTCCCACCCTAACTCAGACTTTCTGAACAGGCCTGGGCCTGACAGGTCTAGAAAGGAGCATCTGAGATTTCATTACTCTATGGTCTGTCTTGGTGCCTTTTGGTGAAGTAGAGCAGTCACAGGAAAAGTCTTCAGGACACAGTTTTTTTTCTAGGATTTTCTTGCAAAGTAGTGGATTGTGAGGGTCTGCCTCACAATTTGTGTCCCTGGTACTTAAATTTCTCAGCCTTAGGTAAGAAGAAGGAGACCCAATTGTGAGGCATGCATTTTCAGGCTTGATCCTATAAATACAGCCTACTTTATCACAGCCTATCCTATGCATTGTAAGGGGCTGCTCCCCCACTTAACTCCTGCTTCATCTGAGTACTTCTCTTGCTCCAGTCAAGTACATGACAGTTACAGGTTGTGGGAAATTCATGTCTCAGAAGTGGAAAATTTAAGTGGCACTTAAGCACACTCAGATATCAAAAGCAGACATTAAAGTACATGATCAGAACAATTAGTGAATTTGCACTGGGCCATGGAAACTTATAATCACAGTTAATACAGGGGGCTTATGTTATGACAGCATATCAGGTTTGTCCACATCTCTTATTTTCCTAAGATAGATGTTAGAAGGAGACAAATCACAAAGAATCAGATAGTACTGCAGAAAAACAAACAAAAAAAAAAAATGGTCTTTATATCTGAAATGCAGACACTTTTGAGTCAAATCTCTGTTTTCATGTGCTTTGCGTTCATCAACTTTCTTTACCTTTAGTGCTCTGAAAGCATAGTTTTCTAAAGGATTTGTTTCCCTTTAAAGGTCAGACAAGTGAGTGGCCATCAGACAAAGAACATTTGCAGAATAAGCTTCCACATTAGTACACTCGAACAACCTGTACATGCGCAGTCAGCTCATTTTCACATGCAAGGTCAAAGTAAAGCAAGACTTCATGAGAAGAGAGAAAGATTTTATACAATTTACATTTAAATATTGTTATTAAAAGCAGAAATTGAGAACAAGATGGTTTTGAATGACCGCTCTCAAATCTGTCAGTAAATTTCGAAAGTGTAAGAAAGAGGGTCAGGGGACTACCTATCGCGTAATCAATTTCACACAGTACTAGCAGTGATGAGCATCAGAGGGGACAGAGCTAGCAACAGACTGATCTGTAGAAGTGGCAGTTACCAAGATGTGAAGTTACCAATTTATAAACTAGAAACAAGCTAGCCTGCTAGGAGTGTACGACTACAAGCCTTAAGAGAAAACTTTGACTAAAGAAAGAACTAAGGAGAGAGAAAGATGATACATGTGAGTGGAGTGTAAAGTTTTATATCTGAACATATGAACTGTTTGTACACATTTAGTAGCTTTCTGTCTTAATCAAAATGGTCTTTAAAAGACTGGGCCAAGAGGTTTAGAAATATATCTGTCCATATAAAAACAGCAGTAGCAACAAGAATAATAAAACTTCCACTATCTCTTGGAAACGTGCATAGGGATTTCTCTTGCATCTCTCTAATAAACTAGTCCAGGAAAACAAAGCAGTAAATTTTTTACATGAAGACGATTATTAGCTTTGAAAACAAACAAAGCTGATAGCAAAGAACTGTGCATTTTTGGAAGATTCATAATAAAAAGGAGAAAGACATGAAAAAGTGTGAAAAACAATGTGGGTTTTGCCCTGCTTCAGGGAAATTTTTCCTACATCACAATAACAACCTCATTCACAGAGAGAACATTGCTTCCAATATGCTTTATTAGAGCATATTCTCATTTCATGCAAAATGAATAAAGTAAAATAAAAACAGGAGCTTTTCCATTGGTTGTTGAAAAGAATTACATTTTTTCTTTTACCTTTTGAAAACTTCAAGACTGTTAGTCTGCACAACTGCATCTTCTCCCAAAACTTGGAGGGGTGGATCCCGCACCCGTAGTGCTGAGTTCTGTCTAAATTAAATCCTTTCTGGCACCATCAAAAACGTTTTATGCTTTGTACATTTTCAGTCCTGCTGAAAAACAGTAGGTCTTGACTTCGAGCCAAATCTGAAATTTTTTTTCACAGCTGGATACCCTTGTGACTCAGGAGTGATACTATTGTGGTCAATGCCAAACTCCTACAACATGTAGATAGACATGGTTATTTCCTTTACTTTCTGCTAAACTGACATGCATTCCACTCTCCTGACAGAGGACTTTCAAGTGGTAACGTCTTTAAAGACAAAGAAAAATCAATTCAAATTAAGGTAGGAGTGTGAGATCAAAATTTCTCATCATTTATTGCAAGCAGTAAGTTATTAAGAAGTTAATTACCCAAAATGTCATGATATTTTGGTGATCACCTCTGTAGCATTAAATTTAAAAATGTGATTATATAATCTGTGCTCATAGGTTAAATAAACATTCATGTCTTGTCTCCTCCTTCTCAGCGACTCTGAAACCAGCTGAGAGGGCTCCAGCACCAGCTGCCTGCCTCCGGGTCTTCCTGGGCACTGGACAGACCTCACTGGTGAGGTAGGCTTAATCCAGAGCTACAGAAAATCTTCAAATTTCCTTTATGCCCAGATTATGAGTAGCACAGGTACAGGATGTGAAGTCTGTCACATAAGCCAACTGTCCTGTTATTTCATGAGCATTTCAACTGTGCTAAAACAGATAAAGTGAGGGGAGAAATGGATACCAATAGGCAACGTCAAATGAAGCACAGTGCTAAATGTAAGTTTTATATTAATCCCCACAGAAATCGAATTTGGAAGACATGAAGTCCACAGATTTTAAATAACCATTCTGTGATATATGAGTAAATGTTGGGTTCACTGGCCATAGGTCAGGAAGGGTCTGCAAGGGCAGCTGTCAAACATAAACACCAAGTGCCTCTAAACTAACATAGAAAGGACATAGCGAAGGGACATAGCAAAAGGCCAGCAATATCTGGCCCTCTAATCTTTCTGGGGGAAAGTTTCCAGTATCTTTTTGAGGTGGAAGAAGTAGCATTAGCCAAGGTGAAAAAGACAAGCCATACAACATATGAGCAGTTTCAACAATATGATGCTTCTGTTACAAAGTCCTGTGTGGGCTGTGCCTGGCAATTTCTCTGAAACAAATCAGGCAGTATGTTTACGTAGGTTTCTTTTCCATGAGGTAAAAAAAATAAAAAAATCTTTAGCTTTAGAAAAAAATCTGGAGAAAGAATTAACGTACAGTGGTGTTCAAAAAAGGAAGAAAGACTTCTCCACTTGTCAAAGGTATAAATATGACTATAAAGAGTAAGCTCAGCTGTTATGGTGGGTTGAGACTCAATGAACACCAAGTGCCCACTAAAGCCACTTTAACACTCACCTTCTTCAACTGGCCAGGGGAAAGAAAACATAAGGAAAGGCTTTTGGTTAGAGATAAGGACTGGCCAATTACTGTCACAGGAAAAACAGACTCAGCTTGGGGAAATCAGTTTCATTTATTATCAATCAAATCAGAGCAGGATAATGAGAAATAAAACCAAAGCTTAAAACATCTTCCTCTGCTCTGATATCTCTACCTATTCCCATCCATGGCAGGGGGATGGGAAATGGGAACTGCAGTCAGTTCATCACACATTTCCTCTGGCACTCCTTCTTTCCCACTGCCTTCCCAGTGAATTTATTTTTGCATTAAAAAACAGAAATTGGGTTAAATTCACCAATTAAATATGTAATTAACTGTGATGGCTTGACCCTGGCTGGAAGCCAGTTGTCCACCAGAAACTTTCTAAAGCTTAACTCCTTCAACCAGGCAGGAAAGAGAAATTACAGGGAAAGGTTTCTGGGTTGACATAAGGACAGGGAGATCGCCCAACAATTACTGTCACAAGCAAAACAGGCTCAAGCTGGGGAAAATTAATTTACTATCAATAAAATCAGAGTAGAATAATGAGAAATAAAACCAAATTTAAAAAACACCTTCCTCCACCCCTCCCTTCTTTCTGGGTTAACTTTACTCCCCATTTTCTCTACCTTCTTCCCAGCCAGCAGTAGGGAGATGGGGAATGGGGGCTGTGGTCAATTCATCACACATTGCCTCTGCTAGTCCTTCTTCTTCAGGGGAGGACTCCTCACACTCTTCTGCTCCAGTGTGGGGGTCCTTTCACAGGAGACAGCCCTCCACAATGTTCTTCAACTTAAGTTCTTCCCACAGGCTGCAGTTCTACCTGAACTGCTCCTCTGTGTGTCCCTTTCATGGAATACAGACCTTCAGGAACAGATTGCTCCACCCTGGGACTCTGCAGGGTCACAAGTCCTGCCAGCAAGCCTGGTCCAGAGAGGGCTCCTCTTTCCACAGGGCATAGGTCTTTCCAGGAGCCTGCTCCAGCACAGACTTCCCATGGGATCACAGCCTCCTTCAGGTAACCCCCTGCTCCAATGTGGGGATCCTCCCCTGGCTGCAGGTGATTATCTACTCTAGCATGTTCCTCCACGGGCTGCAGAGGCACAGCCTACCCCATCAAGGTCTGTACACAGACTGCAGGGGAATCTCTGCTCTGGAACCTGGTGCACCTCTTTGCCTCCTTCGGCACTGACCTGGGTGTCTGCAGAGCTGTTTCAAGTCTTCTCACTCCTGTCTCTGGCTGCAGTTGCGCAGCCTTTTTTCCCCCCCTTCTTCAGAAGCTTTACCATCGTCACTGATGGACTTGGCCTTGGCCAGCTGCTAGTCTGTCTTGGAGCTGGCGGTGTTGGCCCTGTCAGACACGGAGAAGCTTCTGGCAGCTCCTCACAGAAACCACCCCTGTAGCACCCCTCTTACCAAAACCTTGCCACACAATCCCCATACATCTTTATACATAAGTACTAACTATAATATACTTTGGTCATTTCATTTCATTTATATAAACCTACATAAGAAAGAAGCCATACCCAAAAAACCTTAGTTGTATAATTTGCAGATAAAATAATTTTGGATAATTTTATTGTTATTACTATTAATAATGACGTAATTTTTTTTTTTTATTAATGGATAGATGGAGCACAGGAGAATGATTCGTCCATTAGAAGTCTTCACATCATGCCTTCACAGGTCAAGCTCCAGTATTTAAACCTCTCTAATTGTTGTGGTATAACTCCAGCTTGTAACTCAGCATCATGCAGCCACACAGTCACCCCCCTCCTTCCCCCCTCCCTAGAGAGGGAGGAGAATTGGAAGAATATAAACCCCACAGGTTGAGATAAAAACAGCTTAATAGCTAACATGTAATGCCGCTACTACTACTGCTACTACAGGAAATAAAACGGAGGGTTACATAAATTTAAAACAAAAGGAAAAAAAAAACCAACCCCACAACAGTAAACACAAGTGATGCCCAATGCAATTTCCCACCACTCACTGACCAATACCCAGCCTGGCCCAGGCAATGATCAGTCCCTTCTGTGTGACTCACCCCAGTTTATATACAGAGCATGACATGTTGTGGTATGGAATACCCCTTTGGCTAGTTTGGACCAGGTGTCCAGATTTTGCTTCCTACCAGCTTCCTGTGCCCCTCCTCACTGGCAGAGCATGAGAAACTGAAAAGTTCTTGATCAGGGTAAGTGCTGCTTAAAAACAACTGAAACATAGGTGTGTTTTCAGCACTATTATCAGACTAAAGCCAAAATACATTCCTTCCTCTTCCTTTTCCCTTCCCCCTTGCCCTTCACCTTCCCTTTAGTTATCCTTTCCCTTTTCCATTTCTGCTAACTTTTCCATTTGCCTCTCTCTCTCTTCACAGACCCATAACAATGGAATATTCTTAGTGCCATACAAGGACTGTATTTCATGTTTTCTGTCATTCCTTTGGTAAAGCTCATTTCAGTTTCTTATCAATAACTGAGCAAAGAACCATTAAAAATCCCTAATTTTAGGCAATGTCCTGGCTGATTATATACACACATTCTGTATAAACCATTTTACTTCTCCCATATGCTGCTGTAGCTTTTCTCTAAAGGAGAGTTAACACTCTGAAAATCAATCCTCCCATTTTATGCTGTGGTCAACCTCAGAAAGAGTGGTTATTCTAAATGTTTAATTCACAAACATTCTCCATAACCAGCAATAACAATATTCATCCGAGGTTTGGAGCCTGCACATATCTATGTGTGTTCACACACAATATATACCTATTCTATATGCCTCACTTCCACAGGTGATAGCCACATGATATACTTCAAAGAAAAAAACTTCTGATATCCCCTTCTCTATAGTATCACTCCATGCTCTGAACTTTCACCTGAGTCTATAATGTTGGAAGCCACCAATATTTAAAAAATAATGTTTGTATTTTATCCTAAAATCACTACGTATGAATGGAACAAGGCAAGTACCTTTTTTTAGTAAAATGCTTAATGGCTTGTTTTGGATTTTTTACCTCAGAAATCCATAATTACTATTAATCTGTATCTTTACTAAGAATGATTAATATATTATCAAGTTTATTGACATGCTGTTTCATATTTTTGAAGGGAGAAAAAAATAAAGATTTTCACAAAATTGGATAGGGATATGGATCCACCAAGCATCTCATGATAGGCAACCCTCAAGCATGTAGAATTGCTGAGACATAGGCAGAGTTCATCGATGAGTCTGAAGGGAAATTATTCATGAAATTCAGGTAGTTCAGAAGCTTTCAAGGCCATGTTTGTCACTGTCCATTAATTTAAAATATTTAAAGCAATAAGGTCAGATTTATTCTGTTGAGAAATTAAGAGACTCTTAATGTGAAGACTATTTCATACTCTCTTCAAAATGACTGTAGGTATTGGGACTCACTCGATATTTTGCACATTAGGATAATATTTTTGGGGAAGATTAGTAAATATCCTGCGAGAGAAATGCTCGAGGCATGCATGGGCTGCAGATCAAGTAATTGTGCTATTTATCACCAGGATGTAAAAAATAGGCATACGTAATGGGATATCACAGTCATGCAACTATGTAGTAATTGAGAAACATTCAAGAAACTGGAAAGGCTAGTTTATTTTGCTATAGATTATTTCACTAAAGAGATACAAGATCCAAACACTGCATCTTTGGCTTCCTTTAACCCGTATGCTTTTACACTAACTTACAATCTGATTAATTAAATTTTATTTCCTGTAGATTCTGGATTTTGGTTTTAATTTAATTGTTCAACCATTTCAATAAAATAGATGATTTATAGTAAGCCTGTAGACTGTGTAGTTTAAATTTAATTTCCTCTAAATAGTGGAAACCTCCTATAATGAATTCTCCCTTACCTCCGATAACAGCTAAAATCCATTAACTTCATTGAAACTAGTCATGTGCAGGATATTAAGCATGTGTATATGATTTTTGAAGAATGGATTGAATTTTATTCTCATTAAGCTATAGGAGTAGGGTTTGGTTGGTAGTTTTTTTGTTGTTTTTTTTTTTAAAAAAAGAAGGGGAAATTGAAGTTTTAAAACGTACTTGTTTATTGTATTTCATCCTAGTAAGTCAGAACAAGCAAGACCTAAGAATGATGACTTTTCCTTTCAAAATTATAGATATATCTGTCTAGAAGTAGAAAATATAGTAATACATGATAAAATGTGTTCTATAATGTATTAAGGATAACATTTTAAGAATATTCCAAGATCTACATATACTTTGCAGTACAGAATCTTCCACCTTGTTTGGGGTGTGCATATTCTTTTTTTTTACGCTGAAATAGTAAGACACATTTTTCGATTACCTGACAGCCTTTAAATGTGAAAATAATTAAAACGAAATAAATACTCTTTTTCTTTAGGGATTTTTATGTTGTTTTTTTCTTTTTTTCTACCATGGAATTCAGACGTAGCCCCAGATCACAAACCCTGAACTGCTACAAGCATGCTCATAAACAGGGGTTTTGGCTGGGCAGATATAGTGTGAAGCCAAGTATTTTGCTATTGGATATATTGGAGCTGGCTTCCATTATCTGTGCCCGAGAGATTTAATTTTCCATATTATTTCACTTATTTGCTTTCCCTATCTCCAAAAACTTAGCAGGGTGCAGATAGGCCAGTTCATTTAACAGTGTTCATCAAATATTGTCTAGATTTTGAGCAATATTGCACATGAATGTGCTGTTGCACATGAAACTATTCAAAATGTGGCAGCCAAGAAGTGCTCTCTGTGGAGTCATAAGCTGGGTGATGAAGTGAAGATATGAGATTCAGCTAGCCTGGAAGGAACCTCGACTGGGAAAGTGAAAAGTTTTTAAATCAGGAGGTCCTGGGTTGGGAAAAGAAAAAAAATAAAATAAAAAAAAAAATAATTTTCAAGTTAGTGAAAGAAATAATAAATAATTGCTAGCATCTCCACATGTATCAACACTAAGTAATGAAACATCTTATGCTGTTCAGAGTACTTGAAATTAAATTTGTTGTTCAGTGTGGTTCCTGAGCGAGGAGGAGGCTCTCTCCTACTCCACCCCCTACTGCAGAGCAGCGAGGAAGCACCTTCATTGCCTTGGTGTACATATCCTGGAATTTACTCCAGCAAGGTAGCTCTACACTGTTTAATTTAAACTGATCTGGGCCCACACTTCAAAAACGCAGGTAGAGTAAGAGTTGACATTGCAGACAAAGGTTCTTCCTACCACTCATGGGAAACTACAGGGATGCACTAAATTCCCTGCTTTTGTTGATTCATGCTTTTACCTGTCCTGATGTTAGAAGAAAGGCATCTCAAGAAAGTTCTCAAGACTGTAATGTTGCACAGAAACAACTGGAAGATTCATTGGCTGGATGGAAAAGAAGGTAGAAGCGTGTGCAGACTAATGCACTTAGCTATCCAACCTACAGAGCAGTTGCAGAGCAGTTGTATGTTTTAATTTCAAAGTATTTGAACTGTGGTAGTAGCTAGGATTTAGACTAAGGGCTACTCTAAATGGATTCTATCAACCACTGAGCTGTGAAGTCTGTTACACTGCACAAGACCAAAGGACCCGAGCTATTTTAATGTATAGTATTTTAATATTTTAATATACAGCATGTTATACTATGTCTTGCACTCAGTAAACAGGAGAGGTGCTTGTGGGTGCCTTGACTGGAAGTTCTCTTGAAATAAAAAAAGGAAACCAGAGAAACATCTAAATTAGATGTGAATTCTCAGATGAACTGCTGAGCTATAGTAGGAGTGCTGGTGTGGGCAAAGAGGTGGGAAAAAGAAAAAGAAGGAAGAATATTCTGTGACTTGGTCCAGATTTGTTGCCAGTGTTTTGTGTGTGAATATTGCTTAGAAAAGACTTTTAATCTGCTTTGGAAATTACAACATTTTTAAGCGTTTTCCTGATTCTTCACCTATTGAAACAAAATATATTTCAGAACCAGCTTTAAATTACAGAAATACTACATTTGCTGCAATAAAAATGTACAGTAGCACAGAAAAGAGGGAAGATTTTTTCCAGTTACTGATACGTGCATCACACAAAGATATGAATAGATATAAATTCTGTGTAAAATACCTGCAAAATGTATGTATTTTACTGTTCATATTTGCTATTAAAAGGAAGGAGTTAACATGTCCTTTTATCTAAAATGTTATCAGATTGTGTATGAAAATCCAGCCTAGAGGTCAGATAATGCTGAATGATGACCAGTCTTCCCCTGCAACCTCAGTACTGAAAAGTAGCTAGCTTTGATCTTCCATTATTTACTCAAACTGACAAGGCATTTTTAGCTCCTTGAAGACAGAGCAGATTTCAGTTAAATTCATGTCAGGGGCCAAAGCTGAGCCTTAACCCCAGCTGGGGATTGAACTCCCAACCTTCCAGTGCAAGGATACATTTGACTCCAGGTCACTTGCTCGAGGGTTGACATGTACAACACTGCATGCTGTTATTCCAGCAGGCTAAATTTACCTACTCATTTAGTTTAACTGTGCTCCTGATTCAATCCCATAGGAACTATAAGGTCCAACCCACTTGGAGCTGAATTCATTTTTACAAGACACTTTCTTGCTCAGCACTATATTGATGTTCTACTTTTAAGAATTTTTTTTGTAGAAGTTTTTTATTTGACAGTGCCTATCATCAGCTGCTCTTCATAAGAGCATCATACTCCATTTGGTTTTAATAATTTTGAAAAAAGAGTCCATTTAATTCCCCATTTGCCTTCAAGAACCTATTTCCTCTATAGCCCACCTTAAAATTCAGTTATACCAACTCCCACCTTGCTCAGGTCTTGATTTCCCTTGTACAATCCACAGTCCAATTGCCATTTCTAATACCAGGTCTTTCTTCATCCCAAATATCTCATACCATGCTGGTTTTGCCTCCCCTTACCCTAACAGCATAGCTGCTGGACTATACCAACTTGCAGTTGTGCTTGGGCAGAGAGAGCTAAACTTTGGACTTTGAGAGGTCAGAACAAAGATTTGAGCACTTAAAACTGCCTAGACCCTTGTTAGTCCTTCTTGAATTCACAGAAACAATCTGGCACACCCTGATATTGCTACGAGTATTTTTTGACCTAGTGCCAGTTATTCGTATTTGTTTTACACTTTTATGTTCTCACTGTTTGCATCTAGGGTACGACAAGTGAGGCAGTTTGCCCAGGACATCCTCTTCTGAAAGACCGGAAAATCCTTCATTTCACTATGCTGCAGCATCTATTAACGTATGTATACTTACAGTTTCTGCTTCTGCATTTACCCCAAAAGCCCCTAACATAGAATCATAGAATATCTCAAGCTTAAAAGGACCCATGAGGATCATCTACTCTAAGTCCCTGCTTAAATAGAGTTTAAATTAAACAGAATTTAAATGCAAATCCAGTCCTAATTTGCAGAGCTGATAGAAGTTATGCTCTTGATTCTCAGTTTAAGTCAGATTCACAAGAAATAGTTCCAGAAAGATACTGTTTCTTTCTTACCCCTTGCTACACTTAGGTATCATCTCCATTTCTATCCTCCTCCTTTACTGAAATTTGACCCCTTTTGGCCTCATTTCTCAGTATTCATGCTTCATGGAAATTTCTCCATGAAATCCTACTGTGTTGCTAAACAATGCCAGTGTCAGTGAATGGAATCTCAGATTTACCAGAATCCACAAGAAGAAAGTTTGGCCCATCAGGATATTGCAACAAGATCAGCAGGAGTTCGCCCTGTCTCAGGAAGAGAACTCAGTCCATCAGCCATGTGACTAGCTGAAAACCACACACACACAAAAAGAGAGAGGGCATATATAATTTAAAATCATTAGGATTTGGATTTATAAATTATATCTGTAAGTTACATTTCAGGGAGCAACTTGGCTAAAATGGTTACCACTTAGTGATTAATATTTTTCTAAACTGTTGAAAAGCTTTAATTTAGATATTTATAACTTACAGGCTACATTCTGCTATCTAACTACTTATTTAATTCCTGTAATGTAAATTAAGGCTTTACATGATGACAGGACACACTGAAGCTTTAACGTTCCCTTCAACAAGTTGTGTTTGTGAGAAAGAATAAATAGGATAAATCCTTTGATCAGTGTTCTTGTGCTCTCAAACAGCATTAAGTTACAGTGTGAGCCCTTATTTTCATGTGGGAGATATGAATATGAAAAAAAAATTGCACTGATCTTTTTTAGTAAAGGGAACTATTCATCCAAGCACTGTGTTGCACAGTGTCTGAGGGCTGCAAAGAGTGACATTCTTCCCTGTTCAATTGCAGCTCATAAGCAATGAGAAAAACCTCCAAAGATACACAAAACATGTTGGTCAGACTGAGTAGGATCATTATACCAGCTCTTACTTGGTTCAACTGGCAAAACAGAATACCGGCCAAGTCCCACAGATGCCAAGAACTGAGAAAGAAGGCTTTTGATGCACAGTCTACTCTTATGATTTTAATTTGTATTTATTTAGGAAACGTATTACACACAGCTATGTAGAACACTTTCACAATACTGTATTTCATTAGAGCTGTGCTCTGAAGCTGATGCAATCTAGGCATGAACTAAAAAGACTATGAAACAAAATAATTTAATCAGTAGCGCAAAAAGCAAAATGTGCTTATTCAGTGGTCTCTTAAAAGTACAAATAAACCATATTTTGGTTGGAACCAGTGTGCAAATTTCACTTATTAAAAGATTTTTTTTTTTTTTTTCTTTTTTTTTTTTTGGTCTTTTTAATCTTTAAAGAAAAGTGGACTTGAATACACTTATAGTTCCCTCCACATAGAAAAATACAAATTCATATTTACAGCAGGTGATTCACAGCATGTTGCAGGAGATGCATCGCATGTTTTCACACACTTGGAATAGGTATTTGCAAATTTTAATATCAAAATAGGTGAGAGATATTTAAGATATTAAAATATAGCTGCCAGCCACAAAAACGAGATAGCAAGATTTTGTTTGCACATTCTGTGGGTATGGCACAAAGTACTCATTGGCACATGATTGAAAACTTACCTACTCTGCATTTCAAGCTCCAAATGACAGCTATATGTAACTTTGTATCAGTACCATTTTTTCTGCATCATTTTTAAGCACTCTGGGGAATCCTGTAGTGCTTCAAGAAAGTAAAAAGCCCATCACATAAAGGCATAACTCTATATTTCAGAATTTCAGACAAAAATAAATGTTATCTGATAAACAACCCTATGGACAGTTATGTGAATGTGCTCTTTACCCCTGAAAGGAAAGCACTGATGATGCTCATTGAATCACCTGAGCTAGTTCTTTCAGGGCTTCTTCACAATGGATGGATAGCAAAAGAAAATGTTTTAGGACATGATTCATTGAGACCATGACAGTCTAAAATAGCTAACACAAATGCTCAAAGCTTCAAGAAAACACTGAGGTCAGTTGAATTGTCTCCTGAGACCTTGTCTCTGCTGAAGGTTTCTTCAATGACTCATCCAAATTAGACTTAGCTTTAGGTGAGATGAATGACACCTTATGTGATCCAAAACATCAGGTGCAAGGTCAGTGATTAAGAATTATGGTTTTCAAATATGTTTATTCTTCTGCAGAAATTTTCTGAGAAGGATAAAACAAGCTTTCACAGAATCAGAACTGATCACAAAGATGTAAATCTGGGTCTTCAGTTGCTGTGAAAAACTGGCCTTTACAATACCATCCCACTCTAGTGGGAGAGTCTAAAGTAACTTTTTCTTTGAGGCCTATTTTTAATCCAATTGTTCTTAGTCCGGGATATTTTCAACTCTCAGTGGTCTTTCCCAGTCATCTGAAACTCTCACTGGCAGTGCTTGAAGCAGCTCTGTGAACAGAGAGCCTGAACCTCTTACAAATTTTTATTTGCTGTTTTGATCACAAGTAAGAAAATCACACACGGAGGCATTTGTATTACTCTGATAATTCAGCAATTATGTCTCCTTGCTGGAAGGACAGCAGTGGAAGAAATATTTCTTGGTGATCTCTCCTAAAGTGAGCAACTACAACTGCATTGCCCATGAGATCTTCACCCCTCTTCCTAAAAAGATAAATTAAGCTATAGGTTCTTTGTATGCTGGCTATGCAAAACTGTAAGGGAGCTTTCTTCCTTCTTGGAAGGCTGGAGAGATGGAGGCATTAGTAGTTATGTTTATCTCATTAAATTTCACAGGCAGGGACATATTAAAATGCCTAGGTAGCAAAAGACCTACCACTACAGAAGTATCTGAAGACCACAACCTTGGTCAGAGTCCAAGTTCACTTAAAATGCTGTCCCTGAAAAACAATATAAGTCATTGTCCAGTCAGGGGAGATGTCTTAAGGGAAGTGGTTTACCATAGCAATTTGATAGCAGTGTCGCATCGGAAACATTTGGAAAATATCATTGTGAGATGTCACAAATTGGTTTGTCTAAGGGTGATTCAAATGTCACAGAACACGAAAGAAATTAACAAGACTGCTTTCCCATATGGGAATGTTTTTACCTGCATCCTAAGCTTGATCCAAAGTCCATTGGAATCAGAGGAAATATTGCTGATATTTTCACAGATGTATCCCTGAGGATTAGAGACCAGGACCTATAGATCAGTGTATCTGGGAAAAGTTTCCCCTTCCTATTGTCTGTATACCAGCCCTTGAAGGGCTGGCTGTCATGGCCACAATCACTGAGTCCACTTCACCCAGACTCTCTTCATATAGAAGATGCTCCACTACCACTACCTTCCTCTGGATCGCATAATTTCTATTGATCATAAACCTTCTGTTGAGGAAATTCAATCTTTCCTTTTCCTAGGATTTAAGAATGAAATTGGAAAAAACATTTCAAAACTTGTCTGCATATCTGCGAGTTCAGCTCCATTCAATTAGGTTACTCAAAGTCGACTGTAGGTATAAACTGAACATTTAAAAACATCACTAAAATATACAAAAATCTTTAAAGTATAGTTTTTAACTTATAAACAACCATAAACTTCAAAACTACATCCATTATATTCCAGGCAAAAAGCTACATCAGAAAGTGACTGCAAATGCCAATGTGTATTCCCTCAAAACATCTTAAGGTGCTACATCATTTCATTGGCACTTCTGACAGTTAATTCTACCTCCAAAGCTTTTTAATTCAATTTATTAACCTACTGATAATTTTTGACACTTAGTTATAAATAGCTGATAATTGAGCTAATTGTGAAAATGCTGACACAGCATCAACATTGTGATGCAGTTAAAATGAGAAAGACCCTGGATGGTGCAGTGCCACTTGTGTGTATGAATTCTGTCCCTGAGGAAGTTTATAGTAGCACATAACTGTGGATCATATTTAAGGACCCAGAATAGAAAGTTCACTTGAGAAAAATGGAAAATTCATGCAACAATAAAAATAGGTAAATAAAGTGAACAGTAACTATTTTTAGTATAGGGAAATTCCTTCTCATTGAAGGTAATTTTTCAACTATTAGAGCTAGGAGGAAATAATAGCAAAACTGTGTTGTTTGCTATCAAAATTCGAAAGAATTCCCCTAGTTTGGTATATAGTGATCCATCTAGCAATCTTTTTTTCAGAGGCATGCATATGCAAGCAATAATGATTTTGCAGAGTAAAGCCTAGTACTGATTTATCACCAGAGGTCAGACAGCTCTGGTGTTAATGGAAAATGTTTACAAGAATGAGGGTCACAGGCTTTGGTGTTGTGCCAAGAACAGAAGTCTCTTCTCTTCCTCAACAGACTTGCAGCTTTTTATGGTAACGTTGCATTGAACTCAGAAGGTCAGATTGTTACCTATTGTGTGCCTTTGATCTTCCTTCCAGATGAATTAGCAGATATATGTTGGAAGGGAGCTGGGGCACTGGGTTCTGCCCCTCATGTAACCACTGAACATAGAAATAATGCAGGCTTTATGAGCAGTCTCATCTCTCTTTGCTCTACTGTGGCTCTTTTTGTTAGCTGTGTGGCGAGTGAGCTTCAGTCCTTAACATCACCTAAATTTACCCTGTAAAGTCCACACTATCTGACCTTGAGACTGAGCCAGTACCATCTTCTTACAGTTTCCTTGCCTTGAAAACTAATGATCCAGTGGTAAATGTGGGAAATCAAGAAATTCAGGCTCAAGTAAGGAGCTATAAAGCTCTGGGACAACATGGCCATGAATTGCTTTCGCAATTTGAAGACGAAAGAGCAGATGAGAGAATCTACATTAATCTCTTCAACTCTTATAACTGGTAATAAGCATGGGAGACTGTCTTCAGGCAGCAGCAAAGGTCTCAGTGGTTTTTCAAATTACTTTCTCAGAGAAAGTAAATTCTACAACTTAGACAAGTTTCCTTCCTTCCCAGAAGCAACGAGTAAGATCAGACAGCTCAGTTTCTGATAATAAACTTCAGAAATTTCAGCTAGACCTAGAAAATCTGTGTAATAAGCATTAAGAACAAGCATTATATTTTTAGTTTTATCATTATAAGACGACCTGTGAAAAAGAGAATCAGTAAGAGAAATATGAATGTCTCTATTCTAGCACAACTAATATTACGGTATTTCCAGAAACTGTTACTAGTAGAAGTAAATTAAATTCTATAATTGAGTCTAGACAATGACAAGTACTTGGTTCTGATGTTTACAGCACGTGAAATAAAAATACACAAAATAAGTCTGCAGTTTAGAGGGGTAAACTCAAAGATGCAATAAAAATTAGAGAAATATGGTACTGTGGTCACTATATATAATGGCATACTGGTTTGATACACTCTCTTTTTTAAATGACATCTTACCTGCTCTCTTTATTTACAGTACAGTTCCCTATTATTTTCTGCTGTTATCTCAAGTCCTCAACATAGTATATGTCATTTAGTTTCACTTTATTTGAAGGCAATTTTTCTTCCTGAAAAATGCAGAGCAGATCAACATTATATTTTAAAGAAATGCCTTATATATAAATTGAATTAAATTTCTCAGTGTTTGCTTATTCTCAGGAGAAAAATGTGGTCTTTTTTTTTTTTTTTTCTTTGAAATGTTCACAAGACCCTTACAGATTTGCAATAGGTTAATTCATGCAACACTTACAGCAGCTATCATTGATATTGTTTCTATTCAAAGTGATGGTGCCCATGAAGCTACCTTACGTTAGGGCTCTTGTTTGAAAAAAAATATAAAAATCCATTAAATTCTTCTTAGGACTTAATACAAATAGACACCTGAAAAAAAAGCACGTATTATAAGTTATCAAAATATTCCATTAATTTTATGACCCACTCCATCAAAGTCAGGGAATGATTTCTTGCTGGCATAGAGTAGCCCACAATTTTAACCGTGATTCTTCTAGTTTTTCACAACACTGAATTTTCTAAGAGCATATATATTGCACATTCAAATATGATGTTTTAATAGGTCAAAAGAGCAAGGCACCTACTTTCATTAAAACACATTTTTTTGGTATTGCATGTAATGAACAAATTATGTTGTTAGTTGCAATATATTAAAAAATGTGTTGTACTCTTCAAAGCAATACACCAATGTCATCCCACTCTCATCAGTAAATTTTAATTAAAGTTAATGTTTGATAATGTTCAAATGAAGTGTTGTATGAGACATGCTTTTCAGACCTTGATGTTCTGAAATACTCCTTTAGATAAGTCGTAAGAAAATGTCTATGCTATTACATTTGTCAAAAGGGAATAAATCACAGCTGAAAAGATGGCAAGCAGTGTTAAAGTATTAACAAAAAAAAAATCAGAGTGAAGAAAGAGAAAGAAAACACTATCTTCTATTTTTACAAAATTCATTTGAAATATGAACACATCTGAAATATGCACAAAATATTATTCACATTGTCTGAGGTTGAAAAAATATTTGTTTAACATTTTTTCCCTGTTTGCTTTTTTCTTTTCCCTAAGAATGTTTGTTGAAAAAAAAAAAATACAATCAGTGATATTTGTCTGAATGTGCATTTAGGCACACTGAATAGGTAACTCCTTAGAATAACAAAAATAAAGCCAAACAAATTTCTGAGATTATCAGCCCTCTTTCTCTTCCCCAGATTAGGATAATCTGAATGCATATCATTCATCCTGCAAGAATCACACTGCTGACAACCGGGAGTCACTCTATAGTTTCAGAATTCACATAATCAGACATTGACCAGTGTGTCACTGATACTGTCACAAAAAAGCTTCAAGGCCATCATCATTAAAAGCACCTCACTTTACTAATGTTCAAGAATAAGCTTCAAGAAAGACTGAGAATATAAAATATTGCCACTAATTTTTTGTAGTGAAGAGTTTTCAAATACCCCATGGATTGAAAGGCATTTGCAAAAAACATTTGGATTAATGCATTTATAATTGTTTAAGTCTGTTCTCAGTGTGAGAAAATACAGATCAGTAAATGAATTGCTGTTGTATTCAAAGTTCACTATAGAGCTTGCAAGATATTTTTTTTTCATCTTTCTAAAAAATATGCAAGTCTTAGATCTTATTTTCATGAAAAGGAAGCTGGCTGTTGCCTCAAATCTGCTTTTGTTAGATATATTTTCTTAATGGAATTGTATGATGTAAAAAATTGTTGTTCATAAAGAATCTGAGAGTTTTATCTCTTCAGGATGCCTTGAAGAATAAAAGGTAAAACACAGAAATGACATTCAAAAATGAAAAAATGCAGTTCATATTTTTAAAGATGAACGACAGAAAAAGATAACTATATCTTCTTCCTATGTGTTAAAGCAGCACTATACTAAGCAAAAAAATATCACAGTAGTCACATTATTATAACATTATCCCATATTGCAAAATATGTAACATCCCTATCCCAATGACCTTAAGCTTCCAAATAGCAGCTTCCAAATATGCTATGTAACTGTCATATATTATCTCAAAATCAGTTTAAAAAAGAGTTTCCTGGGGAAAAAAAAAAAAAAAAAAAAAAAAAAAAAACAACTCACAAAAAGACCCCCAAATGCCAATAACCTAAAACAAACCCAAAACATGTTCAAGACAAAAAGAACCAGTGGCAATTAACATGTCATTGCTTATCACACATTTCATGACAAACCTTTTGTTAAATTTTGGCATGTGTTTCTTTTGCAAGCTTTAGACTTCAGATGCATCTTGTTAAATTGGTGTGATTTAATAAGAGTTATAATCCTCAGATTCACTAACAGAAATAATGATGGCAAGTGTTTCAATTGATGTCCTAATGTTACACCAATATTGAAAACAATCTTTTGTTTAGGTTCAAAACCAATTGTCTGATGTTGAAAAAATAATAGAAATTGAAGATAAACTGCTCATGAATTCCTCATTATAACATACTGAAATGAGGCTATTATCATGGAAGTTAAGTGCATGGAAAGAAAACTATGGAAATTTATCCTAAAATATATCCTTCTACAATGCAATTGAAATTTGGTTGCAAATTTTTACTGCATGATTACTAAACACAAATGACATCAATGAAAAAGTAGTTATGAGAAAGTTTAGCAAGTTCCAATTCAGATAAACCTCTGAAAAATACAAAGTTTTGTAGTGAAATTAGAAATAATAGACACAAAAATATAATTTCTTTGGCAATTCTGAACACAGTCTTTCTCATACGCTTATGACAGTTCTTCTCCAAAAATGTATTGTCATTCTTCAATGAGATCAACATTTGATAAGGAAAACTCAGTTTACATAGCCTACTTGGGTGTCCAACCTCAAGCCTTTATTAAAGGTCATTATGTAAACTGAGCCATTTAATAAATTAGAATCAAATTTATGCACTGATTCATAGGAGGTTACACATCTTTGCAGTGAAACCAGCTACTCTGCTCTGAACAAATAGAAAGCGTTTGAGAAAAGGCTTGACAATAATCATAATAAAGGAATGATCACATAAGCACAGAATACGTATAACAATACATACCTTCTCTGAATAGGCTAGTATACACATAACTGTCTTTTTTATCTTTTCAGAAGATGGGCTTTTAAATTGCCATTGTTTCTCACAACTTTTATCTAGGAACTCATGCAAATAAACTAAGATTACACAACACATTGCTGAAGGAATGAATTTATGGAGATCTTCTTTAAGCTTCACAGTTACTGTGCTGCTGATGGACTGGGCATTGATGCTAACAATTCCCTCTGCTAATGTGCTGCAGTTGTGTTCAGAGTTTTGTTGTTACCTTCCACGTGCTTTTTTACGTTTTTTTTTTGGTATCACACTTCACTTCTAAGTGACCTATGGATTTCACTTACATTCTTGTCATTGAATATTCCTGTCTGTTCTACAGAGATCAATTTTATTTTTTTTTTAGTATGTCTTTGACTGAAAAATAATCCAAATCGCAGATGAAGAAGTACTTGTATTGTAGATGCAAGTGTCAAAAAGCTCTAATTGACTCCAATGTGCATTGCTTCCTCAATTTCCTGACAAGCTGGAAGGCCTGGCAGTGCTGTAGGTGCAAAATGAGAATAGCAGAGCTAATAAAAACAGCAATCATAATTTTTGTAGCTGGCCACTATTAAGGTCACAGTTCCAAGGACATCAGCAAGTGGAAAACAATCTATAGATTTGTCTGCAGCCTTCATTTCTCAGTTTTACTTAAGCTTCATGAGAAAATACAATACAAGTAAGGCTTGACAAAGAATACCAGTAATCCAAATGGGTCTGGAAAAATAGTAAGTGCAAGCAACATATTAATCCTACAGATGGGAAAAAAAAAAAAAAAAGAGTTTTTGTGAAGTTGAACCACTTGCTCTGACAATTTGGTTTGATGATAAATATTCTTTAGTATTAATATTTGATTGGACTTTAAGGACTTGTCTTTTTTTTTTTTTTTCCTGCTTCCACTTATAATCTAAAATAAAGATTCAACTTTACAAACCTCTTGGAGTTGTCATTGCTGCCTACAAATATGGTTTATACACTGGCACCAACTAACTTTTCATTTTGATTTCTGGATTTCTGCCTAGAATTTCTTCCTTCTATTCAGCATTTTAGTATAGATAGAAAAAGCTGAATTTTCAAGACAAAAAATGTGATACTTCCGAGGAAGTGATTTGAAAACTTTGCAGTTATTTTCTTGTTTATTCTTCTCCTATTATTTTAGGTCTTTTAACCACTGCTGTTAAACTGTATAAGCTTCTAAGCAGCTTTTTGTTTCTTTTGAGAAAATAATATGCCTAGGTTCTCAGACAGACCCCAATACACTCAGTAACTATCTCGCAGTTGTCTTCCAGGTCCAGAATTTACACATGAGATTGCTTTTCCTTTGGGATAACTTGGACAGAAATTATTTCTTACAAAACTGCTGGACTACAATGCCCTGTAAAATTCTTGACTCCAAACTTATTTTACTCTTTGTTCTTCCAAGTTATATACCATCCTATTACTCTGGGAAGTAGCTTGTCAAGTGATCTTCTCTTTAGTGGGACAAAATCAGTGTTCTGTCTGCATTTGATGTTCCCTGGCATTCCTATCCAGAGCATTCATAGGTTATGTTTCTGCCACTCATCTTGAAATGTGCTACATTAGTGTCTGTGATATTGATCTTGCCTCCTGCCTTCAGTAGAAGCAGAGCACTAAACTGGCAGCACTGCTGCCAGCAGAAGTTATGCTGCAGCATCTGAAGGAATTAATTACCTGAATCCTCAGTCAAGTCAATTAGATACTTATCCAGCAAGTTAACTGTATTAAAAAAAAATTAATATAAGATTAATCATATGTTTAAATTTTGATTCTTAACTGAGGTAAAAGTCTTACCTGTAATTGGGCCTTAAAACTTATTTTATGTGCCACTCAGCATTTTTAAATACTTACATTTTTAAATACTGACATTCTCAACAATTAGACCAGCTTTTACCTAAATTGAGTAAAATGAGACAGAATTACACAATTCTGATACACTTTTATCTTCTCAAATTACCCTGCCAGGTGGCTACTATAGCAAAGGGAAGATATTCTCCAACTAGTTCATTTAAAATTTCAAATTAGGGAGCAGTAAACTGGTGCTCAGCCTGAAGTGAAAAATCCACTTCATGAGGATGAAATATTCTCCTCTGAGCAATGTTCCACTGTGAAAGCTGCAGTTCAGAATCAAGGAAACACAGTGGCATCTGTATGCTTTTTTAAGCCCAGGCCTTCCTACAAGCCTCCAAGATTAAAGAGATGCCAAGATGATGGGAGAAACAAAGAGACCCAAGACAGTCAGATTCTTCTCAATTGTGTAGCATGCAGGTTTCCTGCCCTTTTCCTGATACTGCAATATGTGTTTTTTCACATATCTGGAATGGGACACAGTGAACTGCTGCACACATACTCCAGAAGAGTGCAGAGAAATGCTTGCGAGAGTTTTGCATTGGAAACCTTGCTGCAATTCTTGCTGTGCCCAGTCCTTGCTCTTTATGTATAGGCAAGATATAAACTTTGGACGCTAGCTGTACAGCACAGGGTTTTCTCACCCCACAGTTTAGCAAAATCTTACAGGGATGTGAATTGCACAAAGTGCTGCAATTTTCTTCCATTCACAGTTTATCAGTAGCTCGTACTCTGCCTTTTCCAGTCTTTGCATGTGAGATGAATGAGAATTGCCTTGCTGGCCTAATAAAATGTCTTCTCACTCCCCCTGCACTGTGCTGCCTGAGCACACTATGTATCTAGGAGCACAGTAGGATGGCCAGAGCACTACAGACATTTGACGCGATACTTCCTCTTGAAGCAGTTGCTCTGGACAGAAGAACTTCTGCTCTAGTCTTTTGACACACCTTCCCCACTAGACCCCCGCCTATTGTTGGGCCATTTGCTAAGAAACATTCACAGCAGTTCCCAAAGTGGTCATCTGCCCCACTTTTTCAAAGCTTGCCTCTCTCAATCTCCCTCAGTCTGTAATTCAAACATTTATGGGTTTTTTTTCTGTCTTGTCTTTGATCCTGTAGTCACAAATGTTGATTTTCTTCTAACACACATGGTTGAATTAGGTGTCAAGAAGAGACAGGAAAAAAAAAAATGCATAGGAGTTTTCATTTCCCTTGCAAATCACACCAAGAGAAATCTTCTGTATATTAAAGTTTTGGGGGATTTTGTGATACAATTTCAGAGCTGATCTGGAACTAAAAAGTATTCTATGTGCTTTCTGATCCTGGGTTTTTGCTTCAGCATCAGATGAGTTTTTCCCATAGTAAAGTTTCTAGGAAGTAAATTTGAAGTTCACCCAATAGCTCCTGAAGATTTGTAATGTTATATTGACTGCAAGCATTTGCACAAAGATGTTAGAGATTACATCAAATGAGTTGCTGATCACTGTACTCAAGACACCTTTTCAGTGCACTTCCTCCAAGACAATTTTAGACTCCAGAACGAGATCTGACTTATTTCATAGACACCGCTGCAACTGAACACATTTTTACCTTCTGTGAATGTGCCAAAGAATACTACCATTAACTTTGTATTTAACTGATAAATATCATGGAATGGAACCTATGTTAATTATGCCCCAGCTAAGATGTTAATTACATCTCAGCTTGGCATAGGATAGAATAGTTTTAAAAATACTATAATACCCTTTTCTATCTTTCTTGAAATTTCAAGGAGGTCCTTCAAAGGTTTGTGCAAGACATTGCAATGTATCGCAAGAATGATGATATAATGTCTTCTATCACTTTTGAGGTCAGGATCATCTCTTATTAGACGCTTGCATATTGCTTCATACAAACAAGCCCTGATTTCAATTACGGTTGCTAGGTACTACTCTAATAACTCATAATGGAATCAGGTAAAATATATGCTTTATGGAGTTTCTGTAGGTTTAGTTAATGGTATATGTTAAATATTTATATAGCTCCTTTCCATATCCACATTGGTAACAGGACCATAAATGAATACCATATGATGCACCAAGTCTTTTCAGTAATTACTGTAATATGATACTGCAAATGCTGTCTGTGTTTCCAGGTGAATCTTTGTGCTGAAATACATACGTCACTTGTAAGAACGGAGCACTTGAAGGCTTGGGTGTCTCTGATGGGGAACAGCAATCCCTTCTACTGAACTTATTGCACATGTATTTGATAGCTTTTAATAGGAGCTGGGATCTTCAGTCTTTAGCCCCCTAAAGTATTTAAGGATTTAGTGGCAACTAATCAAGGATAGTTTAGCTCCTAGCCACATGTGAGAATTGTCTCACATGTGAGTGAATTGTGAGTGTTCAAGCTATTCCAGAGGATAGGCATTTAAAGCATTCTAAAAAACAAATGAACAAGAACGCTTATTATTTTCTCATTCACATAAAACTCAGCTATGGAGAAATACTTATAGAACCTTAGAATCACAGAATAGTTAGAGCTGGAAAGGACCTTAAGGTCATCTAGTTCCAACCCCCTTACTGGGCAGGGACACCACACCCTAGACCATGTCACCCAAGGCTCTGTCCAACCTTGCACGAACACTGTCAGGGGTGGAGCATTTACCACTTCTTTGGGCAACCTGTTCCAAGGCCTCACCACCTCACAATAAAGAACTTCTTCCTTATATCTAACCAGATAAGTAAAATTTGGGTTTAGGTCCTGTTTCAACCTGAGGATAGTCAGATCTCCCACCTCACACTTCTCTGATTTTTTTTTTTCTGAATTAAACATTGCATTAATCAAAACCAACCAACAAAATGAACAATACCACACTGAAAAAAAACAACAGCAACAAACCCCCCACAACCTTGGCAGCAAAAACCAGACTCAAGAACTGTTGTGCCTGAGCTGAACACTATTTAAGAAAAAAAATTTTGCAAGGAGAGTGGTAAAGTACTGTCACAGGTTGCCCAGAGAGGTGGTAGATGCGCCATCCCTGGAGACATTCAAGGCAAGGCTGGATGTGGTTCTGAGCAATCTGATTTAGTTGAAGATATACCTGTTCATTACAGGGATTATATGACCTTCGAAGAACCATTCCAAACCAAACTATTCTATGATTCTCTGATTCTATACAAAGTCATTGATCATAGATGCCCCAGCTCTGTTAAGGGTGTTGTAATTGGTTGGGGCATCATATCCCTTCTTGCATGCTGATCCTCTAACAGCAGCTCATTAGCTTTGTTAATGTATTAGTATTTGGTATGTAATTACATATATTCCCCTCTATTTTGTAATTTTCCAGGAAGAATTCTTACTTCTGTGAGCTTTCAGTTGCAGGGCATAATGTCACAGATACTGATGATGTTTTTTCTCAAGTAGCCAGACTGACTTTAAGTAGCAGGTTTCATTTTAAGTCTTACCAGATTTAGATGAATGCTAGGATGAATGGTTTTAGGGCCAGGCAGCTCTGATAATGGGTATAGAGTTGAGTTGCAGGTTCAGGGGCAATTCAGTTGACAGACGGCTTCCCTCATCAGGGATTTACTTATAAGGAAAGTTTCTTTAGATAATGCTTTTTCATAAAAACACCTAACACTGTTTTGAATTTAATCATAAGTCTCTAAGATTGTCATGGGTTCAGCAGTAGCAGTCATTTTTCTCCTCCTTAGTAGTTGGTGCAGCACTGTGTTTTGACTTGTGGC
>JANRGW010037078.1:0-22515 GCA_024733675.1 Psilopsiagon aymara
AGGGATGGGGCAGCCACAGCTTCTCTGGGCACCCTGTGCCAGTGCCTCAGCACCCTCACAGGGAAGAGCTTCTGCCCCAGAGCTCATCTCCATCTCCCCTCTGGGCAGTTAAAGCCATTCCCCTTGGCCTGTCCCTGCAGGCTCTTGGCCAAAGCCACTGCAGCCACTGATCAAACTCTTGCTCCTCTCTGGAAACACCCGGGGCCTCATGGGAAGACCTGGAGGTGTGCACAGTTGTGTTTAAAAGGGTCTCCTTCTGCTTTGCTTTCTATATTAATATATAAATGGTATAATTCCGATGATCACAGTGGCTGAGGAACGTGTGAGAGCAGCAGCTTCTCGGGAATCTTTGGCACTTTAGACCTGAAGCCAAATCTGAATCTGCTCTCTGCATTCTGGCACCAGCGTTTTGTTGGCCTTTGAGGAAAGGGCAGACTTTCTAATAGAAATCACACCCTGATAGTGTAACAGTGTCCAGGCATAGGGAGTTGAAACAGGACCCTAAAAGCAGCTGATTTTCATTTGTTCTCAAAGAGGATGCATTAAATCTGTCATTAGCATTTATACAAAGGCAGCTGCATCCTCCCCGTGGGTACCGGCCAGCAGCCACAGACGAGGTCTTGGCAGCGTTGCAGGAACGCGTTCAACCTGGGGGGACAGCGATCAAATTCATCAATCAGGTCGAGGAAGTGAAATGGGTCTAATCTGAGCCTCATGCGCGTTCCTGTCAGTCCTTGTCTGGATAACAGGATTTGCTGCCGTAAGCTCCTGGAAGCTTAGCTCCTGAATAAGCCTGGCTCCTCAGACTGACCCAGGGCTGTGCACACAGGGCTCGTGCCTCTCACGTCTGTCCTTGGCTTTGGTGCACCGGTGGAGCCAAGTCCCTGGGCTCTCACTTCATCAGCTTCACTGAGATTGTGCCTTCTATTAAATGCAGATGCTTGGGGAACGGAAGGTCAGAGTTCCACAAGCTATTTAGCTAATGGCCCTGGGCATGGCTGGTGGCTGCAACACAGCCACATCCCTCCGATACCATCTCATCTGATGTCTCTCCACCATCTGATGCTGCTGGAGCAGAAGTGGCTTTTTAGAGCTCCCAGCCCTGCCAAATCATATTGTGAGTGTTCACCTTGAGGCTACGCAAAGACTCCAGGTCAATAAGATGTGTTTCAGAAGTCCCATCACCAGAGAGCAATGTTTGATGAGAGTCCTGCCCCGGAAAGCTTCTTGCCTGGATGCACTCACCTCTGTTCATCCTTCTGTACAATGAGCTGTGATGCTTCTTGGAGTCAGCGCTTTCTCAGGACACCAAGCCATGTTTCCTTGCCATGGAAGCAATGGAGCCAACAAAACACAGCGATACCCTGCAGACACCTTGGGGCAGGAGCCAGCAGCAGCTGCTGCTCACCCCTTGCAGGGTGGCCTTTGTGCTGTGCAGGTTCATTGTGTGCTGAGGGAGTGAATGAGTTACCTCTAAACGTCACATCTCCGGTGTTGCTGCCTGTGCAGGCTGGGGCTGGCGCCTCAGGCTACACACACAGGGTTACTTTTGCCTTCCTCCCTCCTCATGTTGCCAGGCTGTTCAAGGAGAAGTGTGTCTGGAACTGGGTAACTGCTCCCAAGAGAGCTTCCAGAGGCAATGAGCCACTGTGCAGCCGGGAGAGGGTCCACACCAGCGGCGAAGCAGCACTGCTGCTCTGTTTGTGCCATTGCTTTGTGCAATAAATGAAGCCTTGGCAGGGTTCACTGCTAAGAAGTGTGAGGGAGCAGCATCCTGGGGACCATCACGATGGCCACTGCTTGTGCTGGAGGTGAGCGGAGGAGCCTGAAGTTGGTCTGTGCTCAATTTGTAATCCTACCATTAGATTTCAACCAGTTCCTAAAGCTCTGTCCCTGTTCTGATGAGCAGGGCAATGTCCCCCTCTGTGCGCCCAGAGATGAGGGGAGCATGCTGGTTTTGCTCGCTGCTCGCAGTAGTATCCACAGATCCCCACATCAAAGCGGTGTGTGAAGGTGCACAGATGGCACATTGGTGTCGCCAAAGTATTCAGATCAACCTCATTGTTCCTGGCAAGAAGCTCTGAATCATTTCTGAGCCCTTTCCAATTATCGTATTAGCCGGGAGAGTCGACAGTATCGGAGCGGCATCACTGAGCCGGCACCAAGAGATGCGGCTGCTCCCTCTGCACACTTGACTGGTGTTTAAAAAAGAATAAACTCTCAGCTCCAAATAGATCCTCATCAGAGTTAAATGAGGAGCAGTTCTATCCCAGCTGAACAGTATATTTGGGCTTCCACTTTAGCAGCCACAGTGCCACAGATGTGAGCAGGATTATACTGAATGGATCAATATTTGTATGTCGAGTTTGTCATTTTCAAACTCCAGACATAAATAGCCCACAGTGAGATATGTATTGAACACATTCTTACTAATCCAGGCCAGGCTGGGCAGAGCCTGGGCAGGTGACATGGTCTGGTGTGAGGTATCCCTGCCCATGGCGGGGGCTTGGAACTGGATGAGCTTCAGGTCCTTTCCAGCCCAAACCATTCAATGAACCCAATTGCAGTGTGCTCCAGAGCCTCCTGGTTCCAGGTGTTTGTGGCTGTATTGTCTTTGGTGCTTGTCTTCTGCTTTACTGAAGGGAAACCTGTCCTTTCTCCATCTGCTCCCTCCCAGATGATGATGACCACGCTGATTTCGGTCTCGGTTATGAGCAGCGGGTGCAATCTGTGGCTGATGAAACCAAAGCCAGTCTCTCAGCTCCTTTTGTGGTCCTGTCTGAAGTGGTTGTTTCAAAGGTAACTCCAGGGCTGTGTTGTTGTATATAATGCATTTTTCTGTGTAACCCAACTGGGTTGAGCCATTTCCCCCTAACATTTATTCACCCCTAAGCTGTCCCAGACTAGCCACAGATGCAGCTTGATCTATTTAGCTGTTAGTTCTGCCTCTCTAAATGTGACACCAGGCCACTGCACAGGAGATCTAAATGCCACTGTGTGAGAGAAAGGCATGCCATGCTTCCCCAAATGCCACGTGAATGCAGCTGCAGGGAAAAATTTGCCAGGCACAGGAAGCCCGAAATGCCAGGGTGGATATGGGTGAGACAAAGCTGCTGAGCCCCATCAGGGATCACCAGCTCTGCCCGGGGCCTGGGAGGATGGGGCACTTGCCTCTGCTCATCAGACTGGAAGGTGGAAACACAACAGAGTCCAAGGCAAAGAGGATGCTCTGCAGCAGCCTGGATCCAGGCTCGTGCATCTCGTGCAGTGTGGCTGGGCAAGGGGGACCAGCAGCAGGGCTGGAGGGTGGCGGGAGCTGCAGAGATTGAGGAGTCTGGCTCCTCCGAAGCTTTCCCTATGCAGCTCCATGTGGCAAAGAGGGAGCCTCCCAGCGGGAGGTGATGGGCGAAATCTTGTCTCTCAATAGCTGCATGGATGTGTTCAGCAGGGAAGAGAAGTCAGTGTCCGAGTCCTTGCTTGGGAAAAGCAGGGTTTGGATCCTCAGACCCAGCAGCTGCTCTGCGGCTGCTTCCCAACCTCCCAGGTTGGGCAGCAAAGAGTGCAGGTGCCACAGGCTCAGAGTTACAGAGCGCAAGAAAAGGTCTGGGTTTGTGTTCTGGAGAGCTGAAAGTGTGTGGAGGGCGGCGCTGCCGGTCCTGGGGGCTCTGCTATTGTGGGCCAGCAAGCCTGGAGGCCACGGCTGTGAAACGAAGGTGAATAATTGTCCCAAGGTGACTTTAGATTTCAAAGTAAAAGGTTCTTGGTATGAACTTTGAAATGAAATCAGCTTTTTCCCCAGCTAATTGGATTTTATCATTGATTTCCATGTTTTAAGCCTTCAATTGGCCATTGACCTTTTCAAGGCTTTGGTTCAGGGTTGTTTCTTTGTCTGTGGAAATCTCTTTAAGGTAAATGCAGATTCCAGATGTGATACTTGACCGATGTATTCCAGGAATTCCTCTTTTGGTGCCAGTTTTGATGGCTCAAGCGAAAGCTGTTGCTGTGTTGGGGAAATGTGGTGGTGCTGGCTCTCCACTCTGCTCATTATATCTGTAACTGGCTTCACTGCTCCAGGAGCTGCACGGAGTCATTCTGCTGTACATGGTTTTAATTGCCTGTTACACGATTGTTGCTTCTCCCATGCCTGTCAGCCAGATCCCCTGTTCCGAACCACGGCTCCATTGTGTGCCATGACCTGTCTGCTAAATTGCAGCAGGCATTAACAAATGCTGCAGAAAATGATACTGAAAGATGTGCCATTAGGAAAGTCAATGGTGTTCTCAGTCTCTGCTGCCATCTGTAGCCTGTAGTTGTGTCAGGACCAGTACAAACAAGCCGATTGAACCTGCTGCTTTTCTTCTGTTGCCTTTGGCAGTTGTAAGTAGTTTGTGCAGTGCTGGTGGGAGCATCTTGTCTCTCTTGTCTGATGATGCGCTGCGCTCAACCAGGAGATCCCCGCTTTCACTGCGCTCGCAAAACTGCTCTGGGGCCGGGATGTGAGACTGCACCTGGAGAACAGAGATGGGGCAGCAATGAAAGGGTTAAACAAGATTTCTCTGGGCTGCAGCTTTAACACCATAGTACGGAGGGCACAGAAGTGGATGTGGTAGGAGGTTCTCTGCCTGGAACACGCCTTGGCAGCGAACAGATCTGATCTCAGAGGCAATAAGGCATCAGGAGCACTGGCAGGACCGCAGTGAGTGGTGGTGCGTGGAGGCTGAGCAGACATCCCTGGGCTGAATGCTGAGGAGGGCTGGTGGAGCTGGAGCACTGCCTGGCACTGGGTGTCCCTCAGGGTGCTGCCATGCCAGAGGCTGGAACTGGTGCAAATCCCTGTGTATGATTCAAAGTAAACAGCACCTCTTCACCTAGTTTGACTTTCTTAGACAGCAGAGGCAGAGTGCAGAGGATGCTGTGGGGAGATGAGTGGCACCAAGGATGACAGCCGCTGTCAGAAGGCGATCCGCATTGTCACTGAGCTGTGCCAGAAGAAAAGCCTGCCTAGCTTGGACCTGGACACTTGCAGGGAGTTCCTCCTGCTGCCTTCTGACCAGAGCCTGATCATCTCCGAGCCAGGTACAGTACCCTGGTCCTTGTGCTCAAGCTGTGCTGTGATGGCGACAGGAGGACTCTGCACGGGAGGGGGATGTTCACAAGACCTGGGGGGTTGTTTGCCTTTACACGTGTTCCATGTGAAGTTTGGGGTGCAAGCGCTGCCTCACCTGTTGATGAGGAGCAGTGGAGCCTGTGAGAATGGCTGATGGGGTAACTGAATAGGGATGGTGCACAGAGGGGTGTGAGGCGCTGGTGAGGAGGTGGTTCATGAGACAAAGTTGCTGTGAAAGCTCCTTATGCTTAAAACCAGACACTCCTCTCCTGCATAAGCCAAAAAGTAGTAAAAAGCCTATTTAAGTAACTGAGAGGACAGGAACTGATTGTCCCAGTTTGAGAAAAGGGGGGGCTTGCAGTGATTTTTGTTCACCAGTAAAGGATCTTGATGTACTCTCATGTGTTTGGAGGACTTGCCCTAAGAACTGCCTGAGGTTGTTCCTTGTCAGCCTGCAGAGGCAGGGAGACACGCTGCCGTGTCAGAGATGGAGCTGAAAGCAAAGGGGCATTTCTCTATTGTGAAGCAGTTGCTGTTTCGTATGCTCCTGCTCCCAGCTTGTTGCAGAGAGGCTGTCTCCTGCTGTATTGGCAGGGAACTCACAGCCCAGCGCTGAGGAGCAAAAACCCAAAGCCCCCACTTTTTAGCGTTACCGGTGACATGTTGTGAGTTTGTGCACTGGAACAACTGCATCAAGGGCTTCTGTTCAGGTTTCTGTAGGCAGTGATCCACCAGCGCAGCCTGATTTCACAGCATCGCCCTCCTTGCCTCCTTCAGAGGACTCCAGCAGAGCCCTGGTACGGAGGCCATCAGTCCTTGGCCAAGGTTTTCTGTGTCACCCTGCTTTGGTTTCTCCTGCCCCTCTCTGCCCGTGTCTCACTCCGGCTGTGAGTGGCATCCAGAGCTCTCTGGTTTTGCTGGGCTGCTGCCATCTCTTTGCTTGCAGTGGTGCTTCCAGCTCCGGTTTGCTTAACAAACACCTTCCTTTCGCATCCCACTCTGCTTGTGACTTCATCATCAACTTACAGTGACTTTGCTTTACCCCGGCTTGTCCTGAAGGCCTCTGACCACTGCTGGTACCATCCTTGTGCATTGCATCCAGTGCAGCTGCTTATTGCTAATCACTCGCTGTACTGCTTCATCAGTTTGTACTTTGGGACCAAACTGGACCTGTTCTGACCGTTCTGCTCTTGGTCTGTCTGCTCGGATATGAGAGGTTTGCATTTATCCTGCAGCCTGCTCAGGAGCTCATTTTCAGGTTGTGGTTAAATCATCATCTGCCTTTAACATCTCAAACGTTTGTCTGCTCTTGCTTTAAGCGTCAGCCTCTTGCCCAGCGCCCTGGGCAAGTCCTGTTGCTCTGACTGCCTGCACCAGGTGCATTATCAGCTATCACTGTTGTCTCTGCTCTGCATGACTGGGCCCATTTTTATGTCTAGACAGCACTGAGGACACCACTTGGGCTTGATGGGTACTAACACTGCTCAAGTGCCTGGATATAAAACTGCTCCAGCAAGGGAAACAAATCTGTCAGCATTGAGAGTTAACTAATGCAACAACGATGGTGCTGAGAGACCTTTCCCATTAGTGTCTGGATGTTCATTTCATTGTCTCCCAATGGTGCTTTGTCCATTTTACAATGAAGACTTGTGTTAAGCAAATTGTTTGGTGGAGTCCTATGCTCAGATCCAGCAAGTCCTCCCTGAGAAAGAGGTGGTGTGGAGATGGGCAGTGCTACAGCTTTGAGACAGAGTATGATACTGGCACAAGTCCTGGTACCTGAGCTGGACAGCACAGCCTTGGCAACAGAGGCTGGAGTAGAACTGGCCCTATTTGTCACCATCATCATGCAAAGGCAATGGCTCCTCTCAAGTTGTTACCTCTTCTATTAGCTAATGCCTGACTCAGCTTGGCTTGTCAAGTACCCCGATGAAGTTCCCGTTGTCTGTGAGCAGGCAGACGAAAGCACTCCAGTGCTGCCAAAGCTTGGCAGGCAGGGCTGCCTCTGCCCAGCTCTCCTCAATGTTAGACCCTGCGAGTTTGATTTTTCTATTGTTTCATGTATTGATGGAGAGCACCATGTTCTGGGGATGCTGCGAGTGGAAAGGAATGACCCAGGTATCATTAGCCTTGAACTGCATCTGAGAGTGGGAAAAAACTGTGACTATCAGCATGTTACTGAGTGTTTTGAGCAAGAATATGTCAGAGTTTGGTTTTATGAAGTGATTATTTATCTTAAAACCATCTTGGGCTGAATGTGGAAAGTGCTGCCACGTATAAAGTGGCTGCTCCTTGACTCTCTGTACTTCGGGTTATGCAATAGATGATTCTCCTACTTTAAGTCAAGAAGAGAAATAGAGCTGCAGCATTTCTCCAGTATGCCACACATTACTGTACATCCACAGAGGAGCACTGCAGGCTGCTGCTGGCGAGTAATCCAGGAGCTAAGTGTGTCAGAACAATCAGGATGGGGACAGTTTTGGTCTCGATGCGTCAGGGGGATGCGAGGGTGAGTTTTGCCTGCAGTTTGGCCCGTGGCGGTGCCAGGAATAGAACTGATCTCTTGACTGTGGGCTCTGAGATTGAGCAAGATGCAGCATCCTTTTGTTGTGCCTATCTAAAATCCTCCCCCGTAGCTCCCTCCATCTGATAGCTCTCTTTCCTGCCAGTCCTCAGTCGTGCAGCGATGCTCTGAGTGCGACTTAGTACACAGGAACAAGCTGTAGACAGTGCAAATGCCTGTAACATAGGCACAGCGTTTACCACTGTGGAGATGCGCCTTAAATAAATGGATACATCCCTTCTCTGCCCTGGAGGTGCACAAGTGCTCTAGGACAGAGCTGGGAGAATCCGTGGACAAGCCCCAGTGACCTGCTAGCGGAGGGGAGCCCAGGGCAGGCTCCCATGGGATCACAGCCAGCCATCCCCCGTCACCCCATCCCTCTGCCCATGGGAGCAGAGCTGCTCGTTGGAGACCAACAGGGTCTTTGGAAAACAGGGAGCCAAATGCTGCTCCCCACGGCTCGATGCAAGCTCCTGCGGTGGAGCGAGCTCTCTCCTGACTGCTCCTGCCCAGGATCCTTGCTGCGGGCAGCTCAGCTCCATCCTCCATCATCACCGGGTACCAGCCGCAGCTCTCACCAGCACGAAGTGCACTGTGTGCTTCTCTGCACACTCACGTTGTCACTCGGTTTGGTCTGAACTGTGTTTCCGACTCATTCCAGTGCTGGCCTGAGCCAGGTCCTGCTCCCTGTGGATCTGGCTGTGCACAGAGGCTTCCAGCCAGTCCCGGTAGGTTGTGCCAAGCAAGGAATGGTACAGAGATGGGAGCTTGACTCCACAGAGAGATTTAAACACAACATGATTGTTCTGAAGTGAACATGCAGAGCTGATGGAGTGTGACTGGAGCCTGTGGCTTGTGATGCTTGCTCATTTAGAGGATGCTGTATCAGCGCACAGGGGAATTTACACCAGGATCAGGGCACATCCAGGAGCAACCCCCTGGGTTCGATTTCTACCGTGCTGTGACTTTATAACATAAATTGGGATTTCTTGCCTCACTGTATCCTTGTGTAAAATGCTTCACTGCACCCTAGCATAAGTACAGGGTACAATGGATGCTGTGCAGTGGTGTTGCAGTCTTTATCTAACATAAGACTGTGTGCACATCAATCCCTATTGGTCTCAGCACAGTTTGTGTACCCTCCTCCAAGCCTTCCTCATGCACTGCTTCACCCCAGTGAGATGCTCTAGTGCTTGGTAACAAAGCTAAAGTGAGAGCAAGAAAAAGGACAGCAAAAGCAGAAGAGACCTTACACTGGTGCCTGTTTCCAAGCACTGTGTCAGCTCCAATCTTGCCATAATTCCAAGCACATTCAGTGTTTTGCCCTTTGTGTGAACTGTGCTTTTTAAACTCCCTGATGCAGGCAGTACATCTCGTACCGCGCTGAGCGCCCTCCCGGCGCTTCGGAAATGCTGCTAAATGTTAAACCCACAAGTACGTGAGTGCTCTTGCTGCAGGCAGAAAGAGGGGTGAATCTGTGCTGCAATGGAGGGGTTTAGTCATTGGAGGAATGTTGATGCAGAAAGAGCCCTTTGCTATGATGGAATTGCTTATGGAGCAGTTTTCTTGGGGAAAAACTCATCCCTGGATGGGACAGTTTGACTAATGGGAAACTGGTGGCATGCCCATTGACTGATAGAGGCTGCCTACAGCCCCTGCCGATGAAATATGGGCAAGTCCTGAATTTACTTACCCAGCTGTAAGAACACACTTGGCTAAATCAAGTGTATTTTAAGCTAATGCAACAGTAAACATGTGTAAAGCCACCCGGGCAAAGCTACTATCTATCAGTGAAACTTGGGAAACACAGCTTGGGGCAAAGATGCTCCTTATCACAGAGTGATGCACTTGCAAAATGGATCTTGCCTTTCTCTGCAAAGGTCTGGTCCAGCAGCAGGAAAGAGCCAGCCTGAGCTGTGAGCAGCAGATTTGCTCTTTAGCTCAAGTAAAGCAGGTTTAGGCTCTGATCCTGAAGGTGTCAGGTTCAAACCTTGCTACCAGAGGAAGGTTTGCAAAACTGTATGAAGAGAAGGTTAAAACCAGCAATGTGAATGTAGGGAAAATGGATTTTATAGGCTGCTTGTGAACATGTGTCTCTGCTTATGTATTGTGTGTGGATCTGTGACTCTACAGCTGCCTCTGGCTATGCTCTGTGATGCTCCTGGTAAATGAAACGCACCTCTGGAGCTGTGTGCGTTTAGGAGCTCTGTAAGGAGCTCTCTGCATTGATTCAGGTTTGCATCTGCCTGATTGCTGTTGGTTGATTCATTCCTGAAGTAGTACAGGGAGGCTGATGATGTTTGGAGGGCTTTTTGCGGACCTCAAAGCCTGTTCCATTGCAGCTGCAGTAGCCTCATGCATAGTCAGGGATCAGCATCTACAACTCCATAGAAACAGGCAGCCAGATTGCTGCTGGTGTTAATTGAGGATGTGAGCAGGCTGAGGACAGTGACCAGGGACGGAGCTGAGGAGCAGACACCTCGGGGTAAGTCCACATTTCTGGAGTTACTTTGTTCATTTTTGCCTTTTTTTATCATTTGGAGCCTCTTTTCCTTCACAAACATTTGGCTTCAGCAGTTGCGGGCTTTGCCGGTGAAACATTTCCCTCTGCTTTAGTATTCTCCCTGTGTTTCACTGAAAGGCAGCATGTGCTTGGAGCTGGTTCAAACCAGGGCATACCCCGGCTCTGATCTCCCCCTTATTTTGTGGGATGACTCCAAGGAGCTGGTATTTTGTGTTTGCAGGTGTTTGCTTGCTGAAGTGCTAGCAGTGCAACGTGCACAGCTTGCTGCACGTACCAGGCATCCACTGATAGTCATACAGCCCCACATGTGTGCAGTCATTGCTCAGAGGGGAAAGCAGAACTAGAACTGGGTCTCATGTCTGATGCATGTATTCATTTAACTGGAGTTTCAGCTATCCTAGTTGTTCTTCCCTGCTCTTCTTCTCACGGTTCTCCTTTCTAGGTACAATCGCATATTCATGCTTTAGGACCCCAGGTTTCCATCTCTTGTGGGTTAGGCAGCTTTTTCTAGCTTTAATGTCTGTTATTTCTGTGTCAAAGATGATAATATATCTTTTTCCTTCCTCTCTGTATATTGTGAAATCAGGAAGCTTGTCTGTAACAGCCCTTATTTGTTTCAACCCAGTGGGCTCACTGGCACAACAGACATGCTGGCAGTTGTTTGCGAGATGTGTGATTTGTCCCTCTGCCATGCATTGGTTTTAATTATACTAATACACTGCAAAATGGCATCCTGGAGGGACAGAGAAGGAGTCATTGTGCCTTAACTGTGCATTTTCCATGTCAGTGGGAAAACAAGAAAGTTCTCCTGCAGGTGAATCGGTACACAGGGAACCTGCAGATGCTGATTAAGGCCCCCTTTATGTTTAGTTCAGTTTGCTGTGCTGTAGCAGGTTAGTGTTTGACAACAACACTGCAAACTGTGCAGCAAAGACTAAAGGCAGGATGCCAGAATCTCAGTTCATACAAGCCCTTTCAGAACCATCATTAAGCCATATAGTCCTGGACTATCTGGTTCCATGGAATGGTAATTCTAACACAGCATTGACTTTGGTAATGTATTACTCTGACTTTCTATGCACGTTTATAACTGCTGCAAAGAAATGCATGTGCCCGTGTAAGGACACAGTGTTAGATGAGTACAGCGAGCACCTCCTTAAATACCCTCTTCCCGGATGCACTGCTTCATCCCTTGGACATCTGTGAGCATTTGCTCAGAGTTATTTGAGCTCAGTTCTGAATCTGGTTCGTGCTGCGAGGATTCTGAGCTGCGTGCTGAGGAGCGAAGGGGAGAAAGGTTCTCGGACTCTACTGAATCCCTGTGTAGGATCAGGCACTCCAGCCTCCTGCGTGGCTGCCGTGTGGTACATTTCAGGGGTTAAAGATCTCTCTTTGTTACAAGCTAATGGAAGCAGCAGCGGGAGCTAATGACAGGAGCAGAGCCATTCAGGGAGGAAGTTCCCTGATCATTCAGCGGGGCTTGAACAAAGAAATGCTCTTTCCATAACAACCGCAGCATTTCAGTGCAGGGTCTCTGTACCAAGCAGCCGGTTGCGGGCAGGTTGGTGGCTGTGGATCCTTCCGGGCTGCCCTGTACCGGGCTTCAAACAAGCCGGAGCTGCTTTGCCATGCACAGCAGACTGTCTTTTGTGTGCCGGGTATTCTCAGCATGGCAAGTGAGGGAGGGGAGGAGGACATGACATGGGCTTGCGTGCTCATACTGGGCCTAGATGGCTTTCGTTTCCAGCCTGCGCTCCTGGGGACGGGGATCTGTGCGTCACTCAGTCCTTGCAGCTCCTGGCGCTGGGGGGGCTCTGCCTGAATTCTGTACGTCTCGCTCTGCATCTCCTGTAGGGCAATAGGGCTCCTCCACGCGGTTTGCTATAGCTGAGGAGCCCCCTTGCACCGGAGACGCTCCGTGTCTCTGGGCGGGGGTCACTCAGCCAAAGGAAAGCCACTGGGAAGCTTTCTGGGCCACCTTGTCCATGCCTGGGGCCTTCTGCCCTCCCCAGGCTGAGCTGTTCCGGGCTCACAGGGCTGGAGGCTGCCCAGTGCCTGCCAGGGATGAGGGTCAGGGGCTGCGGCAGGGCCACCCCCCAGGGCTGCAGGGATGGGCAGAGATCCTCACCCTGCTCCCAGCCAGGCTTTATTTATCCTGAGATCTCTTCAGCACAACCTCAGCTGGGGGGGTGGGGTGGGGGGTGAGGGGGTGGCACCGCAATGGAGAGAGCCGCAGTGAAGCTTTTCCCCAGATCTGAACCTTGCTGTGGGAAGTGGAGGGCAGAGCGCAGCTGCTCTGGTGCGGCCATCACTGAAGTGCTGCTGCCCCTGGGCTCTGGGACCTCGCAGCAGTCACAGCTTTGGCCCGGGTTTTGGAGGGAAGTGTTAAGGTCCAGGCTCTGCGGTCATTGAATGGAAACAGAGTCACAGCCGAAAGCTTTGGCTCGTTTTGTTTGCATTGCATCGTGAGCCACCGCTGTATTTCTGCTTCCCAGATGTGTCCTGGTGCTTTGCTCTCTGTCCAGCTCTGCTCAGCATCAGCAGATCTGCATAGAGACTTTTCCCTCATGCAGGATTCCATGGCACATCCTCAATGCTTGGCTCAGCCCCTATGTGTTTGTGGTCACAGCATGGCAGGGAGATGATGCTCAGTTTAGCCTCAGCCCAGGGACGCTGCATGTGTTCAATGCTGCTGAGTCGTTTACAGATGTTGCTCCAGCATATTGTGCTAAAATATCAGGGGATTAGCACACAGCTATGCACTGTAATTGTATGCACTGTGGGTTATAATAGTTCATTAGATTGCCATCAGTTAGGCATAAAGCAATGACAACTCTTACTATCTCATTTCTAACACTCTAGAGAGCAGCCGATTAAGACACAAAGTGCCCCAAATCCCTGGGGAATATTTCCTTTGGTTTGGAACATTGTGTTTTTCTTTGGGGTTTTTTTTGTCACATTTGATAACAGAAATGCTGCATTTCTGACAGCTCCAGGTTCCCTTCTGCTTGCAAGAGTTTGGGCAATAAAATGTGCCTTTGATGCAACCCAGAGGGTCAATAACCACTGAATACCGACACATTTGGTCTTCAGAAGCCTTCAATCAGGCTCCTCCATTCCAGCTCTTCCGCTGGGGCATGGCTAGTGTAAGGTGTGTTATTTGCTCTGGATATTGGTAAGGGTCTCCCAGTGCTGCATACGAAGCCCACAGCCACTGGTGGGCGAGGCGATGGTGGAAGAAGGGAATTTACATCCCAAGCCCCAGGTTGAGCCAAGGCTGCCGGGGCTCTGCCAGCTGTGCAAGGGAGCAATTCCAGACGTTACAGTGACTTGCTCTGCACAGCAAGAGTGGGGCCTGGTGCTGTCCTAACAGCCCGCAGACACGGTGGTAGGTGGCATGTTAAACCTGTCTCCAGCACTGACCTTGGCATTTTAATATCTTTTGCCTGGATCTTCCCACCCAGATTTGAGATTTCTTTTCTGATTCTAATCCTTGTCAGCCATGGTTTGATCTGGGCTTTAAAGACATTTGGCTTATGTGAGCTTTCACTGAGCTACCCATCACCTTCAGTCTGGAGGAAGGTGACTAAGGAAAGGAACAGGCAGTCTTTCTAAGCTCGAAAGTAGGGTTTTCTTTTCTCTATAGAAGAAGGCCTTAAATCCATCAAGTCCTGTGGCTGGACGGACCTCTTTTGTCTGTCTCTAAATACACAGATGAGGAAGAGGGTGTCAGCACAGGAACATCTGACTTGTGGTGGTCAAAGAGCAGTTCACAGCCCTGCACCATGCATGTCTGTGCAGACTGTCCCACCTGATACCATGGCCTGAGCTGTGGCCGCCTGAGGACTAAAGACTTTTTCAACCTGCTTTACATTGTGGTTGTCAGTGTCTAAATGTACAAAGAACTGAGTCTGTCTTCCTACAGGAATTCAGCCATTCCTGCAGCAATCCATCTCACTCTTATTTGCTATTACTGCTTAGCAGAGATTTCGCTGAGGTCTCATGCTATTGTTTTGGCTGTGCAGAACCTGAGGTGGTAGAGTCTTCTCCTGCATGTAGCAGGGACACAGATGTCTTTTGTTTGTCAGCTCTTCATGACCCTTTGATTTTGTTTTTTCTTTTTCGCAATTAACTCTTTCTCCATTCTGTTTCAGTGAGCAAAGCACAAATAGTTCCAGGCTCCCGAGGTCTCCTCTTCCATCGCATTCCTTTGTTTCATGTATTGCGCATTTTCATATGTATGTATTTAGTTTTTAATGATCTATAAGTACCTGTGTGTCAAGGACCTCATTGTTGGCTTGAAAATCACCTTCCATGTTTCCCACTGAATTACTCTGTTCAGCTTTTTCTTCTGCTTTTCTAACCTCAGCGGAACTGGTGCTTCTCCCTCTGTGTATCCAAGTGCATTTGCCGTCTGTTCCCTGGGTGATGGAAGTACCAAACTGAAACCGCCGGGCGGCAAAAGGCGTGATAGCCTCTATTTCCCCACTCTGTCCCTGTTTAATGCACTTATCTCATCAGCTCTCTCAGCCCATCGGGTGGGATGGTCCCTACAGAGGGGCTGGAGGGCAGCAAGCACAGTGCCCTTTGCACGGGAGCGAGCAGCTCGCAGCCCTCCTGCCCGCGCCTGCTTCCTCCGAGCCAAGACCCAGCAGGAGCTTCAGCTGCAGCCTGGCTCTGGGAGCAGGAATAAAACCGCTCTCTGCTCTCCCTGCAGGCAGGGCAGGGTGCAGGGGCCTGTCCCACAGCCCTGTCCTCTTGCTGTGATGAGCCGCCAGTCTCCATCACACCATGGGGAAACTGAGGCTTCCTGCTGCACCCACACCCAGGCTGCTGCTTGTGGCTCTGGACAGAGTTGCTGCAGTAGTTACCTTATTCCATGTGCAAATTTGTTGATTTGCTCTTTTCTCCGTATTTATAATTTGAACTGGAGATTTATAACTTTGCACCGGGATTCCAGGACAGCAACTGACAAATGGTTAGAGGAACAAAACTTCCCCTGAAGCTTTCCATGTCTTATGTTCCATTTATTCTTCCAGGTGTAAGAATGGTGTTCCCTAAAGAATTACAGTGAACAGTGAAGAAAGCCCTGGCATTGCTTATGCAGGAAGTTTTGTCTGGGAGGAAGTTGTGAGGCTGCTGCTTGCACTTGGTCCATAGCTCATAGTCGCTTGAAACATAGGAGGATCCTGCAAGGTGTCCTCATGAAACAGGTTGTCTTCATCCTTAACGTGCAATAATGAGATGGTTTGAATTTTATCATCTTATATAATTACTCTCAAAATAGCTTCTGATTCATCCTTTCCTTTGAAGCTTATAGTTTGCATTCCAATGAGCTCCTGCATGGCAGGAACCCTGTGCTAGCAGCAAATTAATGTTCAAGAAGTTTTATTCTAACTGAAACTTTGGCATAAGGCAGTCTGAGCATCCCTGTCTCTCTGTGCCTATCACTCATTGCATAGCTGGCTGTGCACAGATGAGGAAGCTCTGTCTGGGCTCCTGCAGAGCCCACGCTGTCAGGAGGAAGCTGGTGGGAGCTGATAGTACAAGACTCAGTGTCCAAGGATGGCGGAAGCGTGGGAATGGGATAAATCTCCTTTTATCTTTGTGCAAGGGGAAGGCTGAGTTTGCAGAGATTCCAAAGGGATATTTCAGAGGCTCTGAATGTCTCCTCTCAGGACATCTGCAGCATTCATCTCATGAGGATTCCCTGCCCTCTGCTGATGTGAGAGGGGAGCTTGCCATTCAGCAGCGTATGATGAAGTGAGTGTGAAAGTGTAAAACAATCTGCAACCTCTTCCTGCTTTCACGTTGTTTTCCATTCACTATCATTGTCCTGGCTTCTGTGGGATTACTTAAAGAGTAACGAGACAAGATCTGGGCATGCCCCACAGCAAAAAGCATCTGGAAACACTGCTTGCCTCCACCAAGAGATACTGTGAAGTGTCCCAGGGTTGTGCAAAGGTTCACATCCAAGAGTCTCTCGGGGTCTCTGTTTCACACCATTGTCCTGCACTGGACAGTGGAGAGGAACGATCAATGGTGTTTCACTTACATTAGAAGAGATAAACATGCCCTGATTTGTTTCTGGGGCTACCAAGTAGTTCTGTGACTTCCTTTTTCTCTCCCACATACCCTGAGGATGCGACACCGTCCTTGGCAGGTGATGGTCCCTGTCCCCCTGCACGGAAACCTGACAAACAGCCCAGGCTCCTGTTGGCCTGAGCAGGGTGTCAGTGGTTGCATCAGGGGCTGTAGTGACAGGACAAAGGGTGTTGGGTTCAAAGTGAAACAGGGGAAGTTCAGGTTAGACATAAGGCAGAAGTTCTTCTCTGTGAGGGTGCTGAGGTGCTGGTACAGGGTGCCCGGAGAAGTGGTAAGTGTTCCATCCCTGGCAGTGTTCAAGGCCAGGTTGGACAGAGCCTTGGGTGACATGGTCTGGTGTGAGGCATCTTTGCCCATGGCAGGGGTTGGAACTGGATGAGCTTAAGGTCCTTTCCAACTCAAACCATTCTGAGTCTATTCTATGATTTGCTCTGCCACCATTCCCACAGCTGTGGCATGCTTGGGAGAGGAGAAGGAGCTGGCTGAGTGCTGCACGCTGCTGCACTGCAGCTCACCTCCCATCCAGTGCAGCCCTTCATGATGGATCAGACAGTGGATTTCCTGCTCAGAATTGCTGTGTTTGCTGCTGCTCCATGGTGCCTTGCAGGGCTCGTTCCAAGCTGTGCTCCCAGAGGGGAACTTGCTTTGCTGTGGTTCGTGTTTTAGTGCTGCTGCATTGGTTTAACATTCGGTTTCTGCTCTCTCTGGTCCCTGCTCCTTGCTCTGGAAGGCTTCAGCCCTGAATGATGCTGCTAAATAAACATGTCTATAGCCAGGGTTTAATGGAAACCTCTTCTTTTCCCCTGGTGCTCTGAGCTCGCCTCTGCCCCTGCCTCGGGCATCCAAGATCCACCACAGTTTCTCATGGCCAATTTGCAGCCATCAGCTCATCAAACTTACATTGCTGATGTTCTTCAACTGGGGGAAAATTAGCTCAGAGTTAGTGGGTGTCTCATGTGGTCTTCTGTAGCCCCAGAGCTGCCCATCTTATCCTCCAGCAATAACTCCTATAGTAATCCATCATCTGAATGCATGATCCCTACAAAGCCCCGCAGAAACAGAACAACATTCTCCCCCGCACACAGCAGAAGGGCAGAATCCCCTCCCTGAGCCGCTGCTCAGCTCTAGGGGTGCAGCCCAGCACATGGGGGAGGTCTGGGGTGGCTCAGGTCAAGCCCTGATGTCTGCTGCGGCTCAGCTCCTGCTGCATGAGCCTCCGCTTGTAGCACCCAAGCTCTCCACCCCCCTGGAACTTCCACTCCTGGCATTCAAACTTTGTTTAATTCCAGCAGGTCGCTGCAATGACTAATAGGTGCTGGAGCGCTGCGGGAGCCATCAAACATGTTTTGTTTTCTCTATAGGGAGTGGGTGGAAAGAAAGCTAAAGTACCTCTTCAGGATATTAAATATAACTGTTCGCATTAAACTCCGAGTTACACATGAATCTCTTCAATGGGAGCTCAAGCTACTTCACAGTTATAAAAGTCAGTGTTGCCATAATTAGACCAGTATTGTCTTGCAGCTAATAGACTGTTGTAATCATGGCTTTGTCATATCAGTAATCGTTTTCTCTTTGCCCTTTGCTAATTATCCCCTTTGGTATCTCAGTTTGGGTATGAGGAAGTCAGCAGGGACACAAAGCTGAAAGGTATTTCCACCATATTCTCTTAATTAGCTCCCATCCAAGATGAAACAAGGGATGGTTGCACTGCTGAGCTGCTCTCTGAGTGCATGGGGGGGTGAACTAACCAAGAAATGATCCCCCTTGCCTATATTTCTTTAAGCTTTACAGTTTTCAATTGCTCCACCGCCCCTTTGTCCTGCCCTGTTCCGTCTCTTCTCTTATCTGAAAGGCAGTTAGGAAGTAGTGGCCTTTGCTTGATAGCTTTGAGCCATTCTGTGAGGGGGTTTTGTAAGATTCAATAACCAGCTTTTGAGATGTTACAAACCCAGTAAAGACACACAAGAAGTCAGAAGAGAAAGAAGATGGTTTGCTGGTCAAGTTGAGAGGTAACAGACCTTCTCCTTTGTGCTCTTGGCATCCCCATTGCTTGCTGTTGGCTTTGGGTCTTTTCTGCAGTGAGATTCTTCCATCAAAGAGCATTTCGCTGCTGGAGTCCTCTGTCCAATATCCACAGTCGTGACACTTGTTTGTATTTAAATGCTTGAATATGATCCGGTCGCTCAGCTTGCGTCCCTTGGCACTGACCTGGAGTGTCCCTGAATGTCCCCGTTCTCATGCTGGTCTCGCCGCTGCTCCTGATGGCTCTGAGAGCAGGGTGCTGCCCTGCTGCCCTCTGCCAGAGAGGGGCAGTTCTGGGCCAAGCATCTCCTGAGCATCACTGGGGCAGCTTCCCACTGCCCTCATCCCCGTTCCCTTCCACACAACTGTTATATGCAAACAGAACTGCTCCTGCTACAAGAAAACCAAAGGGCACTCTCATTTCTGTAACAAGTCAAAGCTGTTTATGCTGTCTCTGAAGACATTGATTCATTGTTTTGCCTCATGCCAGGCTGCAGGGGTGGGAGCTCAGCACCTCCATTGACTCGGTTCTGGTTTTTAACTCCTACTGCGTAAGTGGTGATAAACTATCATTTGCCATTAGCCTCTCAGGTATGGCTTTCTCCTGCTCGCTAACAGAAAGCAGAGCAAAGACCGTGACCCACGGCCTTTCCTGCAGATGTGTTCATGTCTGTCCTGAAGGAAAGTCGTAGAAAGCTCTGTTGGTTTCCCTCTCCAACAGTTGCTCTGGTGGGGAATCTGTGGAACAACTCATGGAAAGCTCATTCCTGGCTGAGAGGAGCCTTGTCCTGGTTCTCCTGGTGTGGAAGTACTTTCATTGAAGATCTCTGCTTTGCCGTGAAGGACAAGGACTGCTGGTGGTGAAAGTCTATGGCCACTTCTGGGGCACTGCTGTGGGATTTAGGGACAGTGTCTCAGTTCTCTGAGGAGTTTGAGTGCACACAGAGATGTAGGGGGTCACAAATTCACCATTGCAGTTTTGCTTTACATACCATGCTAAACCTCTGCCTCAAAAAGACCTTCCTAACTGCGGCAGACCATCCGTGAAGGTGCTCTCTCTGTTTCATTGGGTAAATAACAGCTTGGTGACTTATCCTAAGTATATCAGTTCATGCAGGTAAATGTTCACATCCACATCCATGTCTTTCCTGTTGCTTGTTCTTCCCTCCCTCCTTGTTAGTCATGCGAGAGCTTCGTCATTGCTGCTCTGTAGCTAAAAGCAGTTTCCAGCTGAGGGTTCCTCTGGGAAGCAGCTCTTGGTCCCAGGGGGGAGCAGGACTGGAAAATAACCATGTTAATTTGTGTTTGTCACCTCCTTCTTTTAGCTTTATCTTTTCAATTACAAGTTGTAACAAAATCTGTTTTCCAGCATGGCAATTTCTGTCAAGGGAGCCGGGCTTGGATGAGGCACCAGCAGCAAGCGAGATAAGGCAACGGTGAGGAATGGCTGAAGCTGCTCTGTACTTCTATGGCCCACTTACCTGATAACAGAGTGACAAATAGCTCTCTGGTGTTATTTTAAAGAAGAACAGAACAGAAATGTATTTCCTGCATTTTTCCTCAGGCAGGACACTCCTCAGGACGATAACAGTGGTGATGCTCTGGGAAAAGCAGAGGCTGAACTATTCCTGCACTCTTTTGTGTTAGATGAAGACCTTCTTACTGCTGGATGCAGCCCCAGAACCATAGAACCACAGAATGGTTCATCCCTCACCCTTTTTACCCTCTGCTCAGGAAGCCTTGGCTCCAAATGATTCACAGGGTGGGATAAAAGCAACAGAGGAGCTAAACTTTCCCCTGGCTGAGGTCCCCTTTTAGTCTGTTCTGTCTTTGGAGAACAAGCCTTGTCTCCATCCATGCCAGAGATACCCAAGCCACCTCCGGCCCTGGGGTATTTTCTGTTAGGTGAGGAATTAGCTTGGGTTTCCAGTGTCTTGTGAGTGAAAGGACATTTAAAACCTAACATTTTGAATACAGGTATTCTCGTAACAGCACCTTCATACCAGAAAGCTCATTAGACAACAATTAAGGTCAACTTTGCCCAAGTTGTTTTTCAGTTTAGTAAGTCACGAAAAGGTCTTGGCAAATTCAATGTCATCTTCAGACAAACCAATGCTCTTCCTAGGCAGATGCTTAAAAAATGCTTGTAAAATCCTGATCCCTTTGATGTGTGCTTCATGTGAGCTGTCAGAGGCAGGAGGAGGAGGTCATGCGTTCAAGTAACCATGAATCCTGTCAAGTGCATTACGAATGCCAGCTCAGCAAGAGGTGACATGAACTGAGGTTCTTCTGGAGCTGGCAACAGATCTCCAGAGGTGCTAATGGAGTGGTTCTGATGTTTCCCGTTAATGAGCCCGGGGTGGCAGCAGAGCTGCTGGGGATGGGCGGATGCGTCTTAACAGGAACTTTTCAGTCACGGAGCAGCTCCCAGCAGTGATGGATTCCGCACGGCAATGATTCTGTGTGCGATAACAGAGGTGCCTGCACTGAGTCTGAGTTCTTCAGTTTTCTGATGAAACCGTTTGACACTGACTATCCTGGGCACAATTCTAAGACCTAAAGGACCGGAAAATGCTACCTCTGCCCTCTCTGCTTTGGTGGGAATACATTCAGCCAAATCTCGAAGGAAGCTCAGCTCCTGACCTCTACAATCCTAGCAATTACTGAATAAGATGGGACCTATTTATTCACCCCAGGAGTGATCCATGCTCCCACCTTGGAGCTACAGCAGCAAATACATATTGCAGTCTGACCTGTACGGGTGGCTGCTGAGGAAGAGGGAAAGCTGCAGGAGCTTCTGGCTGGCTCTTGGTTTGGGTGGCAATCTGGGAATTAATACCCTGTAAGAAAGGAACTAAGAATAGCCAGTATTTTCTCTCTTTGAAGCGCTGTGAATCATTTCACTGCCCAGGTCATGTATATATGTGTATATATATATATATATATATATATATACACACAATATAGCTTCATATTTTCCTGATGCTGATAGCTGTGGAAGCTCTTTCCTCTCCAGAAAAAAACTGAACTGCTGAAATGCAGAGTGTGAGGTAAAAGTGACTCAGAGCATCAGAGAACAGACGCAGCTTCCATGCTCTTCAGAATAAGGAAGAATGTGTAGTACTTGCTGTGCAGCCTCCTTCTATGTTTGCTTCCACTGCATCAGCAGCTTGTGATTTGTTTCTTCTTTATTGGTATTTACTTTTTATTCCCTATGAGCACATCTGGACAAGATGTGAGCACTGACGTGAGCACTGACAGTGTAACAGCAATCTGCTTCCAGGATAATGGCAGATAGATGCTTTAATACAGTGTCTGAACCCCTGTGCTATGAAGCAAAAAGGCAGTTTTGGCTTGTTTCCATCACCCAGCTCTGCAATTCCTCTCGATTTCAGGCTCAGCAGTTTGCCAATGCCAGAAAACAAACTGAGGATGATGGTTTATGGACAGTGTAAGCATCACAGTGTTAAACTTCATAGCTCTGCCATCTTGAGACGTGTTTCTTCCAGGACATGTCTCGGCAGGAAGTGGTCCTGATCTGCAGGGGATGCTCACCTGGGTTTGACTCTGGCTGCAGAACCTGCTAAGAGCTCCCTGTTAGTCACAATTTAAGTCTGTTTGGAGCACTCCTTCCTTACTTATGGCTTTCTCACCAACTTTCTCTTCTTTTCTCTTCTCCTTCCCTGTTCCTCCCCTCTCCCTGTCGCTGTTGCCTTCTCTCCTGTGCAGAGCTCTCCGTCAGCCTCCTTGCAGTGATAGTGATTGTGTGTGGATTGGCCCTGGTGGCAGCTTTCCTGTTTCTCTTTTGGAAGCTGTGCTGGGTTCCCTGGAGGAGCAAGGCCGTGTCCTCTAACCTGGCTGTCCTGCAGAGCGAGGCAGGCTGCAACAAGGAGAGCATGGCAGACAAGCTCAAGGACACGGGTGCCATCAGTTTCCTTGAGGCAGCCGTGAAGATCAGCCACACATCACCAGACATCCCAGCAGAGGTCCAGATGTCCATGAAGGACCACATCATGAGGCGCACACGCATCCAGCGGCAAACAACAGAGCCTGCGTCTTCCACCAGGTGAGCGGGATCACGGAGTCCCAGCCTGGTTTGGGTTGAAGGGACCTTAAGGCTCCTCCAGCTCCAACCCCTGCCACGGGCAGGGACACCTTCCACTGGAGCAGTTGCTCCAAGCCCCTGTGTCCAAC
>JANRGW010037081.1:4424-23512 GCA_024733675.1 Psilopsiagon aymara
GTGCTGTGGTATGGAATGCCTCTTTGGTCAGTTTGGGTCAGGTGTCCTGTCTCTGCTTCCTCCCGGCTTCCCCTCCTGCCTGGCCCAGCATGAGACTCAGAAAGTCCTTGGTCAGAGTAAACATTACTGAGCACGAACTAAAAACATCAGTGTTATCAGCACTGTTCCCAGGCCGAAAGTCGAAACCACAGCACTGCATCAGCTACTAAGGAGGAGAAAAATGACTGCTACTGCTGAACCCAGGACAAATCCTTGTGATTGACCTGTGTGTCACTTCAAGCATTCACGAAGAAATCTTTCAGTGGCACCAGCACACTTTGCATAGCAATTTAGTCATGGATACTCCTTTGTGGTTGATGCTCTCACCAGAATGTCTTCAATGAGATGAAGAGAAAGAAATACCATATGTCCATACTTTCTCCCCGGTCTCACTGTCTGGAACAAACTCGTTTAGAACTAATCCACTGTTGTGTCCCAAGCTTATGAAGGTGCTTTAATAGTCTTAAAGGTAGTTTGCTTTCCAGGAGGAAGACACATAGCAGTTTTCTGTCAGTAACTGTATAGATTTCTGCAGTGACCCTTCTGCAAAACGCTAGTGTCAGCACTGTCTTGTAGCCTACAGATGCCTCCCCCTTTCTGCCCCTCTCCCTGACTTCATGGCAATTAAATTGTCTGTATTCACTATCTGTTGATTGAGTGCACCCTCAGCAAGTATGCTGATGACACCAAGCTGTGTGGTTCTGTTGATACACTGGCGGGAAGGAATGCCATTCAGAGGGACCTTGACACGCTTGTGAGGTGGGCTGATGCCAACCTGATGAAGTTTAACTGTGCCAAGTGCAAGGTCCTACACCTGGGTCGGAGCAATCCCAGGCACAGCTCCAGGTTGGGCAGAGAAGAGATTCAGAGCAGCGCTGCGGAGAAGGACTTGGGGGTGTTGGTTGATGAGAAAATGAACACGAGCCGGCTTCAGTGTGCGCTTGCAGCCCAGAAAGCCAACTGTATCCTGGGCTGCATCAAAAACAGCATGACCAGCAGGTCGAGGGAGGTGATCCTGCCCCTCTACTCTGCTGTCATGAGACTTCACTTGGAGTACTGTGTACAGTTCTGGTGTCCTTGACATAAAAAGGACATAGAACTGTTGGAACAAGTCCAGAGGAGGGCCACGAAGATGATCAGGGGACTGGAGCACCTCCCATATGAAGACAGGCTGAGACACTTTGGTCTGTTCAGCCTGGAGAAGCGAAAGCTGAATGGAGACCTCCTAGCAGCCTTCCAATATCTGAAGGGGGCCTATAGGGATGCTGGGATGAATTATTTGTTAGGGACTGTAGTGATAGGACAAGGGGTAATGGTTTCTTCGTTACTGTAAGGATGGTGAGGCACTGGAATGGGTTGCCCAGGGAAGTTGTGAATGCCCCATCACTGGCAGTGTTCAAGACTGGGTTGGACATAGCCTTGGGTGATATGGTTTAGTGTGAGGTGTCCCTGCCCATGGCAGGGGGCTTGGAACTAGATGATCTTAAGGTCCTTTCCAACCCTAACTGTTCTGTTATTCTATGGTTCTAAATGCAGATGAAGGAAAAATTAAAGGAGTTACTTTGCCCAACAAGAGTTGAGCATTGAGCACACATTCCCACTTTAAAGACTATTGTGTATAGAGGGAGTAAACGTGATATAATTTGAGTAATCAGTTATTTATTGGGATTTTTATTGTTGGATTTGTTCTCTTTTATGAGGTGGGTTTTTTTCTTGACCACATGAGTGTGTCTCCTGTAGCCTCAAAGGATCTGCAGTTGGAATTACTCTCTGCATGCTGTTTTAAGTTAGCTGAGTAGTATTTTTCAAATCTTTTGATATACCTGCTAAAAAAGAGGTAACAGAGTAGGGAGCACAAGGGGCTGACATTTTCAACCTTAGTGTATTCGAGTTACTTAAAATCTCTAGTTGATGGTGTATTGCCTTGGTTTGCATTGGGATTAATTTGTATTTTGTTTGTGTTGCTTTGATAGGTGATGCGGATGACACTGTCCACACTTAATTGGCGACGGCGGGAAATGGTGAGGTGGTTGGTAACATGTGCAACAGAAGTAGGTATGTTCTGAGATACTTTTCTTGTCAGCTAATCTTAGCGGGCTTGTTTTGCTTGTCAACACCCAAGTTCTGCATATGTCTCCCACTTTCTGTTCATCCATAAAATTCCTTTGGTGGAAGACATTATGGCAGTGATGAGTGGTTTTTTTAGGCACAGACCAATTGAGACAGTGGTTGAGTAGTATAGAGTAACTTCCTTAATGCAGCAAGATGGGGATATGCATAGCCTTCTGGAAATACACGGTTTTTTCTCTTGTTCTCTCCATGATGGATTTGGGTTTGAGGCTGCAGTAGAGAAAAGGCTCATGGTTCTGTGCTCTGTTCTGTGCTACAACTTTTCTTACTCTGAAAAGCAAGTTGAGAGAGCTATCTGGTCATCTGTGGAAAGAGAAACCAGAAAACAGATGAATGAAATGCTGAGGATGCCTCCTACCATGTGGCAGACAGGATCTCCTGAAGAGGTTCTCATTCTTCAGGGTTTTTTTTAAGCCCCTGAGAAAATCAAAGGTTTTAAGTGTAATGCATCTTTGTTATGTGGCTGCGATATTGTACAGGCCTCATCTGTGATGTAAAGCTAACCAGATTCCAATGATATACCCATTTTTTAACAACATAAGGTAAAATAAGGTGGGAGGAAAAGCAGTCTTACATTTACAGGATTGCAGTGGGAGAACACTGCACGCAGAAGGTCATTCTGTTCATTTGGCTTTGCTGTAGATTTCCTGTGTCTTGATGAGGCATCCCTTAGCTTCTGTATTTATCATCTGCAAGATGAGGATATAGGATCTGAAAATGAGTGCAGTAAAAACTGTAGCTGTAAAAAGTAAAATGAATAAATGAGCAGTTGTGGAAGTGGGGACAATGTAAGTACTTACAATAAAAAAGCAGTTTTAATGGTATCCTATAAAGTATCCTATAAAGAACCTTATAATGTTATGCAAAATATGCTTGACACTTAATCAAGTTGGTAAAGCAAGAAATCTCTTTATTTACGTGAAGATCTGTTGTTCTCTGGCTATGCTGAATTGTTGCACATGAATAAAGGTGTGCATGGGAACCACCAAAGTCCTGCAGAGAAATTGAGGACCTCTGGGTGTGGTTTAGGTGGGCTCACAGTTGTGTGTAAACTGCCTCTAGCAAAAACAAGGCACTCTAGTTGGCTATAAGGTTCAATTTATGAAACCTGCTATCATGGTTTCCTTCTTCAACCCCTTGCCAAACACACACACAGACACACACTGGGAATAAAGTGATACTGAGGAAAACACCTATTTCAGATAATATTCGGTAGTTCTTATTGCTCAAAGTATTTATCTAATAAGGCTCTTGATGTTCAGGTGCATTTGAATTTGACACAAGATATATCTCAAAAGCCTGTTAGGAGGAGGTGGGGGTTAGGGTGTTCTGGTAATTTAAAGTGTGCTTAGCATGTTCCATTAAGAAGTGCCATAGTGTTCTGTTAAGAAAGCCATTTACCATACCTGGAGATTCTTTTGTTCATGTGCTGTGCCTTGAGGTGCGCAGTAAGAAAATAAGTTGAGATTAACTGTCAAAAGTATTCAGTGTTGAAGGCTCCTTTCAAGTGATGAGACCAAATGAGCGAGAATTTGTTACCCAGATTGTCTTAAATAACAAGTAAACCAGCTCAGTTGTTGCGCGAGATTAATGCTTATAATGCAGGCTTTTTATTTATTTATTTATTCTTTTATGCTCTGCATTTTAGTGGTTGCTACAGAGTTTGCACTGTAGCCTTTGTTTTAAAGTTCTTTTTCAGCCATGCTGTCTGGCTTAGCAATTTTTGCTGAAGTGCATCCCCTTGGATGTAGTGGCAACCTCTTAGACTTTGCTGCAGATGCAGTCTCTTGCTGAACATCAATATCTGCCAGATTTTATCAGTTTTGGCTAATCCTTCCTTTCTTTCCTCAGGTGTTTATGCACTGGATAGTATCATGCAAAACTGGTTTACACTTTTCACTCCAACAGAAGCCACTAGCATTGTTGCTACAACAGTGATGTCCAACAGCACCATTGTTCGTCTGCATCTGGACTGCCATCAGCAGGAGAAGCTGGCCAGCAGTGCTAGGACGCTTGCTCTACAGTGTGCCATGAAGGATCCTCAAAATTGTGCTCTCTCTGCACTGACCTTATGTGAAAAAGATCACATAGCTTTTGAGACCGCGTACCAAATAGTTCTAGATGCTGCTACAACAGGCATGAGCTACTCGCAGCTTTTTACTATAGCACGATACATGGAGCACCGGGGTTACCCCATGCGGGCCTACAAGCTGGCCACTTTGGCCATGACACATCTCAACCTGAGTTACAATCAGGACACACACCCTGCCATTAATGACGTTCTGTGGGCATGTGCACTCAGCCACTCCCTTGGGAAAAATGAGCTAGCAGCTATAATACCTCTGGTGGTCAAAAGTGTCAAATGTGCAACAGTACTGTCAGACATTCTGCGTAGATGTACTTTGACCACTCCTGGCATGGTGGGACTTCATGGAAGGAGGAACTCTGGAAAGCTCATGTCACTGGACAAAGCCCCTTTACGGCAACTCTTGGATGCCACGATCGGAGCCTACATTAATACGACTCATTCACGTCTCACTCACATCAGCCCACGACACTATAGTGAGTTTATAGAGTTCCTCAGCAAAGCCCGAGAGACCTTCTTAATGGCTCACGATGGTCACATCCAGTTTACACAGTTTATTGACAACCTAAAACAAATCTACAAAGGCAAAAAGAAACTGATGATGCTGGTTCGTGAGCGGTTTGGTTGACGAAAATGTGTGAATGGGGATTGGGGGGTGGGAGGGGTGGTTTGTTTTTACTTGAGCCTGCCTTTGTATCCTTTTTAACTTAAAGAAACAGAGCCACACCGGTATTATATGTGTATAGTTATATTGAGTTTGCAAACTAAACTGTCATGTTGTGAAGGTTTGTGTGTTTAATTTTTTTTTTCTTTTTCCTGTTTTGTATGAAAGAGAGGTTAAAAAAGGTTTGGTTTACACTGAGTATATGTTGTCAAGTGGCAAAAGCCCACATTGCTCTCCTGTTCTTTCTGTATACGTTCACAGCCTCAAAAACAAACATATTGTAATGGCTTTAAAAACCAAACAAAACACCTCCATCCTGTGATAAGTACCTCGAATGGATTCAGCTTTACTCCTTTGTAACTCATCCTTACATTTCAGCATATTTAAACAAAACAACAAATGAAATACTAGTAGTTAAAAGGCTGACCACGTGGCTTTGCAGTGCTGTTCATCCAGAAGCATGGCACACAATGCTTGTGCATGTGGAAACTTAGCGACTGTCAACATACATTCTCAGGGATTTATCAAAAAAATAAAAAAAGAATGAGAGCATTTATTGTACTGTATATATATTATAGTATATGTCTGAATATTGAAAAATATAACATTAATTTATAAAAAAAAAATCTTATGTAATGCAAAATACTTGAAGCTGCAGTAGCTTGGTTTTAAACAAAAAAGAAAACCTATCAGAAGGACTAAAGTGCGCCTTGCTTCAGGGTTGGCTCAGGTGGTGAACTATATGCTGGGCATCTATGCAGAGCCACCTTTTGGATTGCATGGTTGGACTGATACCTAATGGGGAAATTTTATATATATATATTTATACAACTTGTGTATACATATATATGTATACACACATACACACATGCTTGTAACAGGCACTATAGTAAAGAGGGACAACAAAAAGTACACAGCCAGAGCAGCAAGCCTTAGCATTAAGAATACAGTATGCCAGAATTGGGGTTTGTGCCTCCTAGCCTAGAAGACTTAAAGAAATATCCTTTTTGACACAAAACGCAAAATGTTTTCCAAAATTATTGACCTGATACATTACGCCTTTGCAGTGAGCTAATAATAAGCTAACCTTTGTGCACAAATAACATATATATATATTATATATATATATTCTGCATAGGTATTTTGACTTTGTGCAGGACAGAAAGTTGTGTAGGTATGACTGTTCTACTTTTCAGTTTGTTTTTTTAATATATTTTATTTTCTCTAGAATTACTCAAACAAAAGCAGCCTTCTATCTTGCCTTGTCTTAATGCTTTAAAATAACCAAACTGGAGATCTAACTACCAAACTGTTCATTATATTATTAAATACCAACTTTGGTTACAGTATAGTGTCTTTACTTTAGCTGATGGTTCTGTATCCTTGTGCTTTTTAAAGCAGTTTTTATGTTTTGGTGCAAAAGTTGTCCAGTGTCTCTTGTTCCCTTCATTAGAGAACATGCTAGAGGTATGTTTGTAGGTATTTTTGTTTAGAAAAACTATTTCATGCTCTCCATTTTATTTATTATAATAGGTAAAAAGGTTGTACTTCATCACCCATGTAAACATGCTCATGAAGTTGAAAGTAATTAAGATTTGATACACTGATATCAATTTATTTATGTAACTAAATCACTGTTTTATAAACTTGTTAATGATCAACAATTTTTTTGTTTTGATTAAAATTAGTTTTTTGAAAGTTGATTCTATCTCGTTTATGGTGTCTGTTTCTCGAGTTGAATTGTATATAGGTAATTCATACACCTAGCTTGCAACTTTGGTACATTATGGTGGTAAGCAGTATGACCACCAAGCCCAGTGAAGAAATATCCTGTTCCTCAAACATCTGCTGGTAAATGGCAATGTTCACAGCTGCTGGTGGAAGAAGACTGGTGCGTCAGAGGAGAGAACAAATGCTGTCTGTGATTGAAGATGTGTGGTCTGTACAGTGAACAGTAAGGCTTGACATACTGCCCTGGTAGGATGGTAGAGCACAGGGGTATGTTCCCAGTCAGTGGATTTTTTGGGTGCCCATGAGAATTGAGATGTACTGCGAATATATGCAAGGACCGTTCTTGTTATTCTTGGATTGGCTTTTCAAGTTTTTTCACTCCACCCAGCATGGAAGTGTTGCTCACCAGCTGACAGCCAACATCTCTGCTTTTTTGGGCACTTTCTCTGTAGAAGTTATGTGAGTTTTTTAGCCCTCGGTGAAGAATGGGACACAACATTGTTGAATATTGAAGCTATCTGGTTTACCAGCATCTTTATCATCTTAGGAATGTTACACGATGTCATATTTGACATCATGATCTGAACACTTACTCTTTTTTTTGGTATCCAGCTGAAAACAGAATTACCATGTGACAAGCAACTATCAGAGATGGCAGTGTTACCATGAGTTCTGATAGCGAGGCTTGTGTCACTGGAAGATTACAGAGGAAAAGATAAATCTCATACAACTTGTAATGTAAACAATGAGTCCATCATACCTTGCTAACAGCTGAGTTGTCCTAACCTAATAGTACTGACTGTAACTTCTGTGAGTTCTATCCCCTCCAAGTACTAAATCCTCATTACATGTTTGCTTTATTGTTTTACCCTGGATGAATTTTCTGCATCAGACAGTAAGGATCAAACTGTATGTACAGAACTTCATTCTGTAATACGGTCTGCGTGATTGGTTGGTTGGTTGGTTTTTTTTTTTATTTGGTTTGGGTTTTATCCCCCTTACAAATATTTTGGTAGTAAGGAATGATACAGACTGCAAACCTAAACCTATTTGAAGACTAAGCTTTAGAACTGAATGCAGTCCTGATGATTGCCACTTGGTTTTAAGGAGCACAATGGTTTATTCTGTCAGAACTCATGGGAGTTCTTTTGGCTTATTTTCATGACTGTAAAGTCTCTTGTGTCCAGCAGTGCTGGGCAGTGAAGTTCACACATACCATGTTGAAAGTCCTCAAGGACCAACAGAGGCTTAGCCAATCTGTCTGGAAACATACCTAGATATGTTCTGCTCTTGTTTGTGGAGGTAGGAAGAACCCAGGAATGGGATTCTACAAAAAACAGAAACAAAGAAAACCCACCACAAACAAAAATACCAATAACATGAAAACAAACAAAAACAGTGCCAACCCCAAAATAACCAAACAAACAAAACCCATGCCTGAGGGTTCTTTTGGTGAAACAAGTATTTTTGTAATTCCTAGAGCTGGAGCATAGAGAGCCTGGTCAAAATATGATGTTTCAAATTCCTTATCTGCTCTTCAGACACTGTATGCAAGACATATATGCTGAAACTACTGCTATGTTGTCTCTAAGTGTTTGAGTGCTTTCATCACTCCTTTACATGAGAACTTTTTTTTTAATCCAGGATTATTATGCAGTAATATGAAGGTAATTGAGCATGATCGCATAGTTCAAGGCTACCACTGAATCTTCAGTCTTGATGAGTTGAGAGAAATCCTGAATGATGTGAAATTATTTCTGTATTATGAGACTCCTTCAGCCCAGTAAACCACTTTTTTGCCCATTAAGTTTGTTCATAGATTTCTTTTTTTGATTCTGCCACAACAGAGGCCAGATAGATAGATTTTCCTCTCCCAAATTATGTTCATTGAGCTTTATATTGTTTCAACACTTCCTTCATTTCCACATCCAGCTTTCCTACTCAAGAAAACTGTGCAACCTTTCAGCATGATAAAAGAAGCTGAAATTCAAGGCTGCTTCCCCTGGAGTTCTTCACGCCTTATTCTCAAAATCTGTTGTTTTTAATAAAACTTTGGCAGTGGACCTAAACCTGGATTGCATGTACACAGTAAGGAATTCAAAATTGTTTGAGAGAAATTGTAGGCAATGTTCTGAGGCTGAACTGCAACGAGAAGACGGACTGTATTTCACTGTGGTTGCCTAGTAGTAGTAGAAGAGATGAAACTCTTTCAAGGTGGTGTGTCTAATAGAACCATAGTATGAACTAGGTTGGAAAAAAACCTAGTTGAATCTAAACCTCCCCTGGCACAGCTTGAGACCGTAGCACCTTGTCCTGTCACTTGTTATTTGGAATATAGGTGTAATCAGTGCTTGGATGACCAGTCAAGTGTTCTTGCAGTACAAGTGAAATTCTGGAGGATTTTTTCTGTTTTACTATCAAAAAGTGAAACTGGCTTCCTAATATTCCTAGGGATAGAAAATACTGAGTGCTTTGCATTAGTAAGTCTCATTTCTATAAAAACACAGTCTATAATTTTCTTTCTATATCCATACAAAGTTTCATGCTGCGAGCTTTCACTTATGTGAAAGTCACTTTTCAATAATGAGTTATTGTTCTGTCAAATTAGTTTAAGCCGCATATTTCTTTCATATTTGTTTAGTAGCAATTAAGTTTTTCATGTAAGTGGGTATAAGTAACGTAAGTGCTTTAAAATGGGTGCTGCTTACCTGGAGGGGAAATTTTGCTTTCTGAGTTGTGACAATTTAGATTTGTAGTTCTATAAAGTCAATTTGTGCTAGAAGTAAATTAATTTCACTGAGATGCCTTCAATTTGATTGAAATACAGATTTTTACTGAAAAATAATCCAGTCTCCACTTCTGCTTTAAAAACAAAATCCCTGGTAATTCATTTACTTTTAATGCAGGATATAATTTGGAAAAAAGGCAATGATACCTTTGCAGAATTTGGATGTATGATACCCTTAGGTATTCTCTTGCTTTGCAGTTCAGGCTAGAGATAAAGTGTTCATTTACAAACATTTGCCATCTTTTCAAGTGCTTGTTCCCTTGAAAGTGCACTCTTTTCAAGGCAAGTGGGGAAGCATTGAACAGAACCCACAAAGTGTTACGTTCAGCTGTTGCCTCATGATAGTGTAATGGAGAACGGAGATTAAGGGGTTTTCAGCCTGTTACAAACTACACTGAGTATGAGATGAAAAGCTTGGTAAGATTTCTAATTGGAGAGATAAAGAGTGTCAGGGATAGTTTTACTTGAGTGAAAAGGTTGCTAGGATCTGCCTCTTGTATAGAAGTGCACACTATGTGCCGCACATGCAAGGACAAGAGTCTTCTTATCTTTGCTAACACCCTGAGCTGTCAACATCAAGTAGCACCTAGCTGTCAGCTGAGAAGTTTGCATTCTGTCCTTACAGGTAGGATCAGTATCCCTTACGTAGTAGAAGTATCCCTTAAGTCAGTAGAAGCGGAGCATTGTATGGCTCAAGAAATGAACCTGGCTAAAAAAGAGAATTACATCAGCTGCTATATTTGCAGACATCTACAGGATCATAGGGTCAGAGATTTCTATTAACATGTATTGGCCACAGAGCACAAGTTATTTCTAAAGCAAACATGATGGATTCCTGTAGCTCTTGTTTAGAAAGTGATCATGACTAGAAAGTACTGTAATCATGAACTGCCCCAGGAGCCAGGCAGTGAGTTTTCTGAGTTTTGTACCAGCTGCATTTCACTGGTATAATTTTCCCTTTCTTCCTCTGTAGCTGTTGTTTCTTTGTATATGTAACTTCAAGAGCATTGTATTTGGGAAAATGCTTACCTGGAAGATGATGTGCCTGTGGCCTGATGATATAAAATCAGCAGTAGAGCCACTGCTTGTTAACCAATGTCCATGGTGATGGAAGTATCTGGAGCAGTGAGTAAGAAAGTTGTGCTGTTCAGTCATGCTTGCTACAGGGCCAGTGAGCTGAGACCTCAGGCAGCAGCCACAGCTGACATTCATAACAGCATTGTCTGCCTCTCCACCATCTGACCTTGGAATTGCTTGTCTGACCTGTCCACACAGAAGTCTTGGTTTGGCATCCCAGAAATCACAGGCAAATCACTGCTCATAGAAGGATTCTGGAAAGTCGGAAGATGGATGAGGGTGATTAAGGACAGAGCTAAATATTCCTCTGGTGAAGTTGCTGGAATTATATCAAGGCTAATCTTGGCAGACACTTTTGGGAAGCCTGTTAGTTAGAAGAACAGCAGTGGTGAGAGAAGTAGTGCCAAATTCTGCCTGGTCAGTGGGCAGGAAAAATCATTTGGAGTTTTTGGACTCAAATTCCAGATGACCTGAATCTTGTTAAGCAGCACAATGGCTATTTGTAATGCTTTCTTTATCACACAGCTTTTCCAGTGTGCAGGGAAATGAGTCAGGCTGGCTAAAACTCGTCACTGTTCAGATGCATTACATACAGTATCACTGAAGCCCCTCTGTCCCCTGTGAAATGAGGCATCTGGGGCAAAAGTTAGCCGTCCTAGGGCCTTCTTGCCTACATGTTAAGGAACCCTCTGCAGCACAACCAAACAATTCAAGAAGCTAAGGTTGCAACAGGGAAAATTGCATCAAAAGCTTTCCCAGCAAGATCCTATTTGTATAATGCTTAGCAGCAGTTGTTCACTTATATGATTGGAAATCATAATTTCTGAACAAAACATGACTTCTTTTGTGCCTCTAATTGACACTTTAAACACATTTAATGGAACAGTATGGTAACTAAAAGTACCCCAGAATAATCACCAAAGTGGAAGACGTGATTATCCGCTAACTTGTTGCTGTAGGGGACAAATGTACTTGAAGAAGGATTCTTTTTTCACAGTCACGCTCCTCCTGTGTCCCTGTGAAGATGGAGCTGTGACAACCATACATCCTGTCTGGCTGGTTTCAGTAGGAGAGGATAAGGAGGTATGTTTGAAGGTGTTTTGTTTCCTGAGTATAAAAGCCTTTTTTCTCTAGCTACCTGATGGCTGATTTCTGGGTATGGTGTGGATGCAGCAATAGCCATGGCAAGACTGCCTGGTGCCAATACAACACATTCTCAGAAATCCAGGGTCCAAATTAAAAACACTACATGCTACAAGACCTTGGATACTCTGTTGTAAGCAGTATTTCTTGGCTGCTACTTGTCATCTAGGAGACTTTTATTTATATGTTATGTGTAAGTTGTGTAATGGGCAACTGAAAAGTCTAATAAGCATGATGGGAAATTTTAGTGTAAGAGGATACCTAAATACTGAAAAAGAAACTTCAGCATTGCCTTATGTAGCTGGAGACTGTACTCAGAGTTTTCAAGCTGCTCTGGACCTCTTAGCCATCTAAGAGAAGGTTATTTCATATTAGAAAGACTTAATTGCTGCACTAGCACAGTGGCCTTGGTTTTCCAGCCTGCATTTTCCCAGCTGTCTCTGTGTTCTCAGTCTGGAAAGATTCAGGACTTTTCCCCTACCCCAGCAATTCTCTTTTTCCATCTTGCCGCTCGCAAGGCATATACAGCATTATACCGTGTTCCTTATGCTGGGCTGCATTACCTTACTCTGTAGTAAAGAGAGTTTGGTTTGGTTTTTATGGCAACCTTGAGCCTTACACCAGTCAGTTCCTGTCTCTTAGAGATAATTAGGGGCTACATGTGCTGTTCTTAGTTGAGGAAGAAGTGGCCAACTCTCACAAGGAAACAGTACGACACTATTTGGAGTTCCATGTCATTTACTTTGCTAGCGTATTGACTTCCCAGCAGGAAATGTAGGCCATTAAAGCCAGAAGATAACAAGAAGCTTTTTTTTTTTTTCCTTAAAAGGCAAAGTTTTTCCAACATTTGGTTGTTTACCAGAAAGAAACGAATCAGGAATACAGTAATTACAGACTAGAGTTTGAAGCACATCACTGAGCGTATACACTGCCAATGCACGAGTTCTCTGCTCCTAGAAAAGTCCAGACAAGCCAGACAGGATGATTTGGTCTTTTAGTTGTATGTTGTTTAGAAGCCAGATGGTCTGTTTAGTTTGGGGTTGTGTGTGGGAGATCTAATTGGATGCACTCAAATGGCACTGACTCTATTTAGCCCAGTGTGAAAATGCTACTTTATGCACCTGTTCGTCCTCCTAAACAAAGAATAACACGTATTTCTGGCACGTTTGCCACATTGGCAGTCTCCCTGTGCTGTCTTGTTGTTCACCCTGCATTACTTCCCATACCTCTAGGTTATCTGTCACCAGCAGCAATCCCGAGCCTGTTTTCTACTGATGGGAAATGAAAGACATTTCTAGTGTTTGGTCTGGTGCTTGAGAAGCACAGCTGCAGCTGATAGCTCTGAGCCAAAGCCTCAGCTTCAGCAACTGCTGAGTTCATGGTCTCAAAGTGACAGTAGTTTTGCAAGGTTTTGTCTTTGCTGCCATCCAAGCATGTACAAGTGTGTTCAGCAGGGGCAAACATAGACTGACTCAATGGTGTGGGGAGAAGAGGGGGTACAATCCCTAACATGGCCATTAACTACAGGCCTAAGCTTTTCTTCAGGTGTTGCAGTTGGGTAAAGCATTTGTGGATCAATGCATGGAATAGGCTGGCTCGCTAGCTGATGTCCCCAGAGCTTGTGTCTTAGCAGCACTTACATCCTGCAAGAACATGCTATGGCAGGGCTAGAGAACAGAAAAGGAGAAAAAACAACCAGGCAACCTGTTTATTTCTGTCCACAGCTAACATGTCTTGATAAACTGTGAGCATAGGCACCATTCCTTGAGCTTGAGTGACTGCGTCCTGCGCCTTTGTTTGAAGTGAACGCTCCTGTGCAGCTCTTGGCTTTTTGTAGATGCTTCAACTTGCCAGCAATCTGGTGGTTTTCTATATGTAAGAACTGTAAGGAATTAAGCTGCCTATTGAACTGCTGTACTGTGGATTTGTGATTAAATTCAGAAATGACAGAGTTTTGGAATTCTCCTGTGAAGAATATTCTTTGGCTTGCCCAGCCAAAGATGTCTGGCTTTCAAACAGTGATGGTTTTCATCTTGCTGCATTTATTTTGTGATTGACAGCATGACTGCAGAGCCTTCTTGACGCTACAGAAAGCACATACAAGGTACAGGCCACTGGAAGTTGTAATTCCAAAGGACTAATATATCTGGCTCTTGTTTTTTCCCACAAATTCCTATGCTATATACTGGGTAAGTAGCAATGCCCTCAAGGCAGACCTCAGGAATCACTAGCATGAAGACCAAATGTAAGTCTGGAACTGTGTTAATGATTTAGGTCTCTGGATAAGCAAGAGACAGGAGCAGATGGCTGAGTTTGTGTGCTTGAATAGTCTCTGTGAGGCCTGTGGTGCTACGCGCTTCCTTAAAGCACCTCACTAAAAAGAAAACATGGAAGCATGCTGGAGCGCACAGCCTGCTCCTTCGGCAGCTAGCAGGAGCCATGCTGTCAGAGCAAAGTACATCATCCTTGGGAGCATCTGCCCAGAGCTGCTCGAGGAGATTCCCACTTCCACCCCTCACTGCCAAGTTCCAGTGACAGGTACCAGCAGGAGCCTGACTTGCTCAGCCTGGAGACACCCGTGTGAGATCCCTCAGGAGCACAGAAATGCACATGAGGGACCATGTGAGGGAGGCAGGGAGGGAACAGCCAGCAGGCTTCCTTATATGGAGAAGCTTTGAATTTAATTTCCTTGGTTTTCTTTTTCACAGCTGAAAATGAAAGTGGAACAGGAATAAAAAATAAAACTTAAACTAGTTGGTTGGTCCGTGAGAAGCTCGACATGATCCAGCAGTTTGAGCTCACACCTCACAGAACCAGCTGCATCGCAGGCTGCAAACGCAGTGTGACCAGCAGGTTGAGGGAGGTGATCCTGCCCCTCTGCTCTGCTCTCATGGGACCCCGCCTGTAGTACTGTGCGCAGCTCTGTGGCTCCCAACATGAGAGGGGCATGAAGCTGTTGGAGCGGGTTCAGAGGAGGTCATAAAGACACTCTGAGGGCTGGAGCACCTCTGCTGAGAAGGCAGGCTGAGAGAGTTGGGCTTGTTCAGCCTGGAGAAGAGAAGGCTCTTGGAGAGACCTTAGGGCAGCTTCCACTGCCTAAAGGGGCAGACAAGAAATTTAGAGAGGGGCTTTTGACAAGGGCATGTAGATACAGAACAAGGGGGAATGGGTTTAAATTGAGAGCGGTGAGAATTAGATGAGATTTTAGGCAGAAGTTCTTCCCTGCGAGGATGGTGAGGCGCTGGCGCAGGTTGCCCAGAGAACTTGTGGCTGCCTCATCCCTGTTTAAGACCAGGCTGGACGGGGCTTGGAGCAACCTGGTCTGGCGGAAGGTGTCCCTGCCCATGGCAGGAGGTTGGAATGAGGTGACCCTTCCAACCCAAACCATTCTGTGATTCTATGGAGCTGTTCCTTGGCAGCTGATTCATTGTTTTTCAAGTGTATCAAAGCTCTTTACAGCCTTGTGTTTAAAAAATATTCTCCTACTTAAAAGTAGCCTCTGTAAGCAGCTGCTAAAGGAGGTTTTCAGACTGCTGCTTCTTTACCAAATATCTTATTACAGTCCTGCTGCAGATATGTGTATGGGGAGGATGAGGGAGGCTCCATGCTTAGGTGAAACTCCCATGACAGTAACATTGCAACCCTCAGGAGAAGCAGGTATGATATAACAGCAGTTGCTTTTAAGGATTGTAAAACAAATTATGGGGGGCTACAGCAGGAGACCAGTGAAAGTAAAGAGCTGTGTCAGAGGCTGAAGACAAATTATTCTTTTGATTTAGATCATTTTGTGCCACGGAACTGCACTGAAGACTAAGATCCCACAATTGCTTTTATATATGTGTGTGTACATGCACACTCTGTAAAGTCCTGGTACAGAAACAGATGAATTGTGGCTGTCTCTGCCAAGTGCCATATGTTTACAGCTGAGTTATAAAACACTTTAAGGTTTTATAATGGAAACACTGAAACACTGACATCCTTAAATATGTTGATGCTAATAGGCACCACCATAATAAATCCCATAGAGGTTTTAAAGTATACATCTGTTGTTCTGGAAGAGGATATACTGGCTTCTGCCTAAAGTGAAGCCTGTCATTTCTGTTCTTCAAACCTTTTGAACCTTCAATAGCATCTAAGAAGCCCTGGATTACATATAGCACTTCAGATGATGCCAGTATGTAGCAAAATGCCATTTTTGATATCTGAAAGTTTTTCCAACTGCAGTATAAGAACCACATTGCTTTGCAGAACACCCAATTTTACCTGTGTATGTGATACAGTGCATAAAGGCATTCCAGTTTGTTCCCTAATTATTATTTCCTGAAATAAACCCCAATATAGAGCAACTGTTCCAAGTTTTTTGCATCCTGGGTGCAATCACCAAACTCCTGCTTTTGTTACAATTTGTCCCAGGAGAAACTTGCCTTTTCACTAGCTTTAGTCTTAATGATTTTACAGATTTTATAGGCTTCTGCCTTCCCTGAAGACAACAATAGGCAGAAACACACCGCAGCATTCAGCATTAGCTGTGGCTAAGCCCTTTGCCCCAGGCTTTTGTGACCGCTCTTGTAGGGCACCTTGCCGTGTTGCTAGGAAGAGTCAGCCAGCCTGGGGCTGGAGCAGGGCAGCTGTGGAGCACAGCTGTGCAGCATCCTGCGGTGCTCAGGGGCACAGAGCCTTTAGCTTTGGAGACTGCAAAGCAGAGCTCTGCCTTCAGTGCAGTGGCGTGGTTTGGACTTCAGCTGTGATCCCAGGATAGCATCCTCCCTCTGGGAAGCAGTGCAAGCAGGAGCAGGGGTGTTAAACACAGGAGTGCTGCTACTCCATCAGACATCGGTGGAGCCTGTCCTGGGGCTCACAGCCACAGACAGCCCTTTCATCTTGCATGAGGTCTGGTGACTGCACATTTTTTCCGTGGTTGTTTTGGGTTTTTTTGTTGTGTTTCCTTGTTTTTCCCCACAGAACAAAAGGTCCCCTGGCACAGGGTATCCTGATGTGTGCCAGCAGCCTGCTGCAGCCTCCTGCCCCAAGTGAACCATGTGGGATGAAACTATGCTGGCCGTAGGGTGAAAAATTGCTCAGTATGTCTGAGGAGGCTTGAAGACAAAGCAGGGAGTGTTGCATGATCAGACTCTGGGGCCATGCTTTCAAAGGGGGCCAGGTTGCTTTGGGCTGAAATGCTGAACTGGGCACTGATGGGAAGATGCTGAAAAATCCGTGTGACAGAGAAAACAATGTGGCTTGCACTGTTTGTGACTTCTTGAGCTACAGTGTGACCAGTGGTTATTACAGCTGGGGCTGTAGGAAACAGCCTGAGAGAAGCAGATGACTGACTGCTTTCCCCAGTGCTGGAGGTGTACCATTCATACAGTTCCTTCTGCATCTTGAGCAAATTCCTCTTGCAAATGCTTCAGAAGCTCCTAATTTACAGTGTGTACCAGAAAGCTCAGGGGAGGCAGGTGCCGTGTCAGTTGACAGACCCATGAGCTGAGGGCTGGTACATTACAGGACAGGATGGGATGAACAAGGTGGCCTCAACTCATGATGGTGGCAGCTCTGTCCTTTCAACAAGCCAGGCAGGGGCTCACCTACAGTATATCCAGTCATGCTTTCACATCTATGTGCATGAAGAACCTTGTTGCAAATCTTAGATAAGAGCAAGTGGTCTGTGAAGTAACCTGCACAGCCACCAAAAGGCACCAGCTCCCTCAAAGTCTGTGGTTCCTGCGTGTGGATATCATATTGCTGCTTCTGCCAAAGAGCAGCAGAACATCTGATTCGCTATCCCGAAGCTCCTTTAGTTTATTTATCAGGTTTCTTCCAAAGACTCAGCTTTCCCTTTAATCTGCCTTCCTTCTGCATCTCTTCCAGACAGAGATGACTTTCTCAGGTTAGAGTCCCGAGCTTTAAACAAGGATGTACTTTTGTGAATGGAGGGAGTTTACTTTGGAACTGCGAATGATGACAAGAAACATACACTTTGCATTAGACTAATCATAACTACAGCACTAGTGATGTTACCTGAATAAATCACTCACTGTGACCTGCTTTATGGCTTCCTGTGATAGTTAATATTTCCTGAATTGAAGCTGTCAGAAAAAGTTAAAAGCTTATATTATGCTACTACCTAAAGACCCAGCATGGACACGTATCTCCTTTCATCACCTAAGCCTCCAGGGTAAGCATGGGAATCAGCACAGAAGGAATCCTTCCATTCAAAACTATATGCCACTTCCCTGATGGCTCCTTTCTTTCCTAAGCCTGCTACCTTTCCAAGAACGGAGAGTGGCTGCTGCCACATAGTACATTTTGGCTAATCAATCTATGTCTCCATTGCTCAGATCGTATCAGTGTGGTAGCATATGAACCTCAAATACACACTGCAATAACATAATTTATGTAGTGGTTAGAAGAAAAATTAAGTTACAAGTTGGTAATGCCCATGGGATTGTATTCTCTCTTCCACATAGCAGAACAAGTATGGAGGGATCAGGAACAGTTCTTTAGCTTTCTGACACAGCTGGATAAAACCAGCTTTATCTGGATAGCATTGCCGTTGGCACTAGGTTTCTCATCCATGCGGTTTTGTTCCCAAAAGTGGGACAGTGGATGAGTTGGATCCTATTATTAATTTGTCTCAAAGTACCACACAAAATTAATAAGCACAGAGAAAGAGTGGTTTCAAATCTTAAGAGAATTAAAGAGTGTCAGGGACAAAGTGGACTTAAATATGTAATGGGAAGTAAGTTGCACTCAGGGATTTCTATAATAAAGATAATGGAATATTTAAATGCAAGAGGGTCAGCGAGTTTTTGTTTTGATTTTATCTGCTCTGTAGAAACAGCTCTACTGATGGATATAGTTGCAAAACATTGGTATCCCATCATGTTTACATCATGACTTGAGTAATATTGATAGCAACAAACTGCACTGTAACCACATTCCCAGACTGCACCCATTTGAGGTCTACAGTTAAAATGCAGATTGGAATTTCAGTTTATATGCAGTCTAGGACTGGCAAAACCAAGTGATGCTTGTGACCAAGTTTTGCTTAGTGATTAGTTGATCTCCTTAACAATTCCTTATGGAATCACATTAAAATCAGTTGTGTTATGTAGGGCTTACTTAGTTGAGGTGATTTCTTCAGGTGATCTTCACCAGTCTTTCTTCTTCTATGTACCTTTCCAGAACCATGACAAGTGCGAGGTCTTACACCTGGGTCGGAGCAATGCCAGGCACAACTACAGGTTGGGCAGAGAAGAGATTCAGAGCAGCCCTGCGGAGAAGGACTTGGGGATGTTGGTCCATGGAAAAATGAACATGAGCCGGCTGCAGTGTGCGCTCACAGCCCATAAAGCCAACCGTATCCTGGGCTGCATCAAAAGGAGCATGACCAGCAGGTCGAGGGAGGTGATCCTGCCCCTCTACTC
>JANRGW010037082.1:0-17163 GCA_024733675.1 Psilopsiagon aymara
CCTCCCGGCTTCCCCTCCTCCCTGGCAGAGCATGAGGCTCCAAAAGTCCTTGGTCAGACCAAACATCACTAAGCCATAACTAAAATCATTGGTGTTATCAGCACTGTTCCGAGGCCGAAAATCAAAAACACAGTGCTGCACTAGCTACCAAGAAGGAGAAAAATGACTGCTACTGCTGAACCGACGACAGAGATCTACATCTTTGAATCATTCATCAGAATAACAAATAACAGTAACTTCACTTACTAAAATATCAAGGTAGAGACATTCCCTCAATTACTGAAGAAGTAAAATGGTTTGCATCAGCCTGTGGAATCTAAATCCCTGAAGTTTCTGTGCAACAAAAGCTTCAATTAGGTACAGTTCTAAGAATACTGTCAAGAAATGTCAAAATCTGAAATGGCAGAAAATGTTGCTTCAGTGACACAATATATTAAAACTGTCTGTACAATGGTTTTGTCCTGGAGCATTTAACTATGTCAAGGGCAGAATTCAGAATCTGCCTGGTTAGGATGAGAAATTTTGATTTAGTACCCTTCAGTACTCAAGCTGAAATTCACCCTGTGGGAATCCCCATGAGAACAGTATACTACTTAAGCACTGAATTACAAAAAATTCAGAAAAAAAAAAAAAAAAAGAAAAACTAATTGGCACATGAATGATATCAAAGATACCTAAGCAAGATATTTTGCACACACAGAATTGGATCTAGAGTTGTGTGATATGGAACTGAGCTATGATATACTACATGAAAGCTGGGTATCTTTCAGAGTTTTTAAGCAAGCTTTTAAAAAAAGAAAAGGAAAAAACAAATCGTGCCTATTCACCCATCATAACTTTAACAAATAAACTAAAGATACAGTGTTAAAATGGCACCTAAAATGCCAATTATTTAGGTTTTTCAATCAGTAACTGACAAAGACTTTTTTTTAAAAGAAGACAGGAGAAGCAAGAAGGACTTCAAAGTTTATTATAAAGGTGAATTCCTATTGTTACATTATAAGTCATTAGCAGCTAGAAAATTACTTAAACAGCACCATATAGAGAGCATGAGATGCAGCAGATGCAGGAAAATGGTACTTCATATTTTCTTAATTTTGCATGGTTTATAAATAATGGCCTCTGGGATTAATATTTTTCTCACAGTTAATGAACACCTTGCTTTAGGGGCAAACTCCTCTGGATAGTTATTAACTGTCAAGAAATGCTGACCCCACAGGTCATTCTTACTGAAGTGCTGTATAATGCATAAAATAGTTATGTAAATGATGAACGTCTCTGCAATAAATACTTAAATGAGGTGCTTAAGAAAAGCTAATGGGTTATTCCTGAGCAAATGCTTTGGCTGGGTGTGGAAGTTGGCACAAGGAGAGTTTGTGAACACTTGCACACAAGGGCACCCCAGACTAAGTGCTTATATTCTCTGAGCAAAAGAACCTGGAATTATGGTTTAGTATTAGCAAAGATGAGGGATACTGACAGTGCAGAAGAGACTTGTCCTGCCCTTTCTTTAGGAGGAATGATGTGTTGCACTGCAAAATAAATAGAAAACACTGCCAAATGTTCTCTCTGTGTCACAGAGGCACATGTCCAGAACCAAAGCATCTATTTTACTCATCCTTATATTTGAATGGATGGTTCAGGCACTTCCCTTAGGAGTAAAACCTTTATCATCTCTAGTAAAGCTATACGTCTCCAAAGAGTGTCCCTGAATTTTAAGCACTAAGGCTTCTTGCTTTTGCCAGTCAGACATGGAGGAGAAGCTTTTTCCTCTTGACACCTGATAATAGGTTGCTACCAAGCACATCTATTCTGAATTCAGAACACTGGATTCTCTACGATGTATCTGGGCAACTATCACTCTTTTTAAAATGTTGATGGTCACAGTGCCCAATTTTGCACAATAATAGCTACTAAGATAGAGGACACATCTAGTATTCAGGGTGAGTATTCAGGGTTCATTTCCTTCCTAAATCTCAAATAAATTCAGTTTACCTTACCCACTTCCCAAGTAAGCGTTTATCCTCAAGATTATAACAAAACCAAAGCTAGAAGCACCATCCAAAATTCTTGCAGAAGTAGGACTGCTGCATAAGCAAGTAAACAAAAATCAAGTATGCAGAAGTCAAATATTTAGCCAACTCTCGAATTTTTTATATAAAGCATTAAGCATGGAGAAGTAAGGTTTGGTTTTCTGGTCACCACTCTGAGTTCTGCTTTGCTTTTTTGTGTCAGATCAAACACTGAATAAAAAGAAAATGCTTGGAAAGTTCTCCCTGTACCAAATACTGCACGACGCAGACACTAATTCTGTGAACAAAAACATTGGGCTTCTCCAAGATGTTGGGTTTCTCCTGCATTTTCAAAATGCAAGGAAGGCTGATCAAAATTTACGCTACCAGCTTCTTACAATGATGCCCTTCTGTACACCACCACTACAAATACCAGAGGTTGGTTGCTGCATAGGATGATTGGTTTTAACTGGAAATTAACTAACCAACAGGAACAATAGATGTCACTGCTAACTACAGTCCATGGTATTGTATACGGACCTCATAAATTAGAATATAAATGCTAAAGGTAAACAATTCTGAATAATTAGCTAAAGGTAAACAATTCTGAATAACTAGAAATGTTGATGCATTGAACTGATTATAACTGATTGAATTTATAAAAAAGATTCACCATTTACTTGTGGGTCTTTAGTGAATAAACTTAGTTTTATTGTTTAAAACTTATCTGGCTTGTCAGCCTTCTAAACAGTCCTGTCGCAGTGATCTCTGATTTCCTAACCACTATATATTGGTGTTGAAGCACTACACGTACTTATCTAAGAAATGCTTATTATCAAAATAGAATAGAAGGAAGATTTACAGAGATTAACTGGGGATTATCTGTCAAAAAAGATGCTACATTTACAAAAGATGGTCATTGCCAGAAAGGAATTCACAGACGACAAGCAAAATTAAAACCTTTGTTTTGAAATGCCTCTAAAAATCTATCTGGTATGACAAGTGAATCCTATTAGGCTTCATACCTTCAAAATAAAAGAGATAGTAAAATGAGTGATTGTTAATTGCAGGAAGACAGATTTTTGTTGTTGTTTTATTTATCTTCTATAGATATTTAATTTTGTGTCATTTTTTCAGACAAAAGTCCTGATTGACTGATGTGTGGTCCACCCTTTGAGCTATGACAGGAAGAAGGAACTATCTTAGCCCAAGACTTACCTCTAGGATATACCTGAAAGTTTTGGACTAGAGTATACAGACCACAGACCAAAAATGGAAATGAAAATGAGCTAATCAACCAGTATATTTAATGTGTAACCCAGATTTATGTTCCCAATCATTTAAGACTAGAGACTTTACACTCTTTAAACCTCCCTTCTTGCATTTCATAGGACTCTGTAGGGCAGAATATACACAGGCCCTCACAGATCTGACTCAGCCAGAGAACTGCTGTGCTGCCACATACTTACTGGATACAGTGAAAACCACAAAAAAAAAAAAAAAAGCTCAAAAATTTCCTGTACGAATATGTAGGCCTTAAAGAACTACAGATACTCAAGAAATCTTTCTGTATTCAAGTGATGTACACATTATAAGCAGTAACCCCCATAGCATTTATGATTTGCTGAATGTAGATCTCAAACACCTCCATATAAAAAAAAAAAGAAAGAAAAAACAGAGGACAATTTTACCAAAATGTGTATTATCACTGAATTCCTTTGGGCAGTGTGGTCAAATGTTTTGACAATTTTGTTCCCTGTAACTGGTTAGAATTTCAAGGGGCTGTGAAACAGGTGAGAGGCCACCAAAGTAATGTAAGAAACACTTTCATACCAAATACTCGGTTATGTGGAAGTTCTGCTTTCTCATCAAAATTGCTAACATAGCCCAGTATGCAGTTCAAGAGCCTTTGCATGGAAAGATTTATGCTATGGATATTAAATCTCAAAACCATGAGTACGAGAATCTTCAGGATCACTCCTAAAACAAAAGGTCTCCTTGCACTGGGGTTGCAGAATACAGGCACAAAAATGTACCTTAGGGCTAGATTATACTATTTTGATGAAAACAAATGTTCACTTATTTCTGATGGAATTTGAAACCCTTAAGTATCTCACCTCCTTTTGACAGAAATTCCTTAAGGCAAGAACAACATTTTCTTGGGTGGATAGAAAGTATGTAGATTGATAGAAGCTCAAAGTAAGGCTTAAACCCCACCCTGAGCATCAGGATCAAGGGATCAAGGACATGAGCATTTTTGCAGATGATTCTTAAAGTTAATGGTTAAGATCTATATATACAGTCTCTGACACACAGGACAGATACATGAAGTTGTACACTACCAAATATCCTATCAGAGCTTCATCTATGGAAGTGGTAGGATGAGTATCCAGATAAGGATTCAGGAAGGTACCATGCATATGCATGTGCACCCCCCCACCCCAGTACAGGATGTCTTACTAAATATACAGACATTCTGCACATAAAGAATGATGACATTGCTCCGTACAATGCATTTTCAGGCCTCCAGTAATTTGTTCTTGCGCAATTTGAACAGTAGTTAAAAAGTTGTTCTTACTAAACTTGCTTATTTCAAGACATTAATTTCCTTTTATATGTTTGGGGAATGCTATGTTAAAGTAATGATTGTCACATATATAGTTGTCTCTCTCTGCTATCCTTTTGATTTATGCTGCTAGGGTACGTTTTTCTTTTCCTGCTTAATTACATGACACTTTTAAAGATTAGCATAAAATCATCTGCAAAGTTGATTCAAGTCTGATGCTGTTTTTAAATAAAGAATAAAACCTGAAGAGATAATTGGTTAATATCATGTTATTTTCTGTAAATAAAAACATGGGTTTCTGAACAGAGACACAAATGGCAGAATTCAGAAAATAAAGTATTTTTATTACAAAGAAATTCTGTATGCTGTGGATGTGCTCACTTCTGCCTAAAGCCATAGGATGAGATGCTGAGTTAAAACTGACCTATTTAGCTATAGCCTAAAAAACCCACATGGATATCACTTTCTTTTTCCAAAGCAAAACTCCTCAAGGAAAAAATGATATGGGTTCCTCCACATGAAACCTTCAGATCCTCTTTAATATACTTAGATTCCTGTAGAAGCTATCATCATTTTTTCAGTATTTCACCTAATCTACTTTCTTTTCCTTAGGAAAAATATTTTTGAATTATGTAAATCATTATCCATGTGCCAATAGAAAAACAGTCATCAAGAGCATTTAGAAATAATGAAAATTCACAAAAATTTCAAAAAGCTGTATTGTAGAAATGCGCCACTAAGCAAAATTTATTTTATCCCCTAGTCCTTTTTACAGAATAATAAACTTCAGTCAGGAGAAAGAGATATTTTCATTGTTCTTTGTCCCCCCAAAAACATATTAAGAACAGATGGCATTTTATGGGAGAAGGCTTGAAATTTTGCATTAGATGGTATTGCTCTAAAACTACTGTATGACTTGGCTGAGCAAACGTTACAACCTAGTATGTACTATACAGTTCAGAATTTTCTTGTTTACATTGGAATATCCAATTTTTCTAGCTGTAGGACTGTCATACACATGAATCTAGTGATCTTTTTAATAAAGTCAAGGTCATTAATTACTTTAATTTCAAGCATGCAGAATTGGCCAGAGTACATCTCGTCATTTTCTTTCTTGTACTATCAGATATTACCAGTAGAGCTATAATCAGTGCTCAGCATTAGTGCCGTTACATCTGACAGCAATGTATAAAACACACTATTATGTGAACAGTTAGAAATGCATTGAGCTGAGACCTGTAAATGTTTCTCACTGCAAGAAGTCTTGTAACACACTTAAATTCAAAGGGCATCTACTGGATCTAAAATTCTGTATTAACTTGCATTTCATGAAATGATTTACAGGAATGCAAATTAATCTCCTTCTATAAAGTGATTATACATTTTCTCCTTTACCTTAAAAACCACCAATTTCTTCCTATTCACTTTCCACTCACGCCTAAATCAGCGAGTTATACATAGCGATATATATGAAAAGAACCAGGAGGCTTCACATTGTCTTAAAAAGGTCAACAAACAATCTTCGGAGAGATCAGAAGAAAGAAACATACAGAACTAAAGGTCTTTCATTGTAAAATATCATTTATCTTTTTTCTTAAAACAGAAGTTTTTTTCAAACAGCTATTCCTGCAGCCATCATAACTTATCACTCCACCTTATCACTCTCCACTTCTGTTATAAACATGAAATCAAAATATGTGTAGACTCATATTTTCTTTCCAAATGCAAAAAACATTGGTATTAACATTTTCTTGTTATTATAATACAATTTCAACTATGCAGTATTTAAGAGTGTCTCTGACCTTCCATTAAAATACCTTGATATATAATAAAACATTATAGGTATGCCTTACCATATTAATTGAGAATAAGATATTTAAATAAATTTAAAGTGATTCAGATGCTTTCATAAGTTTATGCTTAGTTATTATCTAGATGTGATGGGCAAGTTATATACTAGACAGGGATCCTCTGGAATTTCAAAAATAAAGTGTATAATAAAGAAAAATATATCAGTTAAAGTAGCTGCATTACATATCATGTAGCAATATATTTGCATACCTTATATTTTTTCCTCTGTAAATCTGAAAACACTCATCATTGGAGGCACAGTGATTTATTAAAGTTTAATTAGCAGACCTTTAATCTACCAAACACTCAAATTAGAGGAAGTTGTTAAATTACATGAAAAACTACGGCATGTCTGAGAATGCAAGTCACATCTTTGCAACAGACTTCATAAACAAATGGATCTATTTCTCTATCAAGTCTAATAACTTCAGATTCTTACAGCCCATCTTGGCTTTATCCTATATTCTTCTTAGACTTGATCTACTTCATTAGATAGGGAAGACAGTAGTGTGACTTTGTGGTCAGGGGATAGATTGCACTACAGTTTTATATGTAAAACACAGGCAGAAGACAAGTGCCCTTACTGCTATATTAGATTGTATTGTCTTCTACACCATGACCTTTCTATTCTACTCTCTGGTCAGATAATGCAACATACATGATTTGTTGGGTTTATAAGCAGCTATTTTCTTATTTTAAATTTAGACCATAAGCTCCCGACCACTAAAGCATGTTTTAAATGCATTTCAATAGCATACAGCACCTTTAAAACAAATTCTGCATCCCTAAGCACCCACATAGAAAATAATACCAGTAATGCTAAGATTTTTCTGTTGCTTCAGTTCTTACAGATTTGGTTTGGATACAAACCAAGAAGTACAAAAATTATATCAATATTTATTTGTGTCTCCAAAATTCAAACCAGTTTCAGAAGAATATTTAGGCTAGAACTTCCTCACACACACATAAATTTGCTAATGTACCCTTTACGACAACAGGATAAAGTCCATATTGTAAAAGCAGCATGACATACAATTCTTTCTGATCAGCTTTTTTTAACGAATTTAATTTTCTTTTAATTCAGATTTGAGTAACTGTGTCATAGTCTCTGTTAAGTCAGAATCAGAAACAAAAAATCACCTGTCACTGTTTAATCCAGCCAGCAGCTAAGATCCACACAGCCACTCACTCACTCACTCTCAGTGGGATGGGGGAGAGAATAAGAGGAATAAAAGTGAAAAAACTCACAGGCTGAGATGGACAGTTTAATAGGTAAAGCAAAAGCCACACACACAAGCAAAGCAAAACAAGGACATCACTCACCACCCATCAGTACGCAGGTGTTCAGCCATCTCCAGGATAGCTGGGCTCCATCACAAGTTAACAATGACTTGGAAAGGCAAAATGTTGTAAGACCAAATATTCCCCCTTCCTTCTTCCTTCCCCCAGCTTTATATGCTGAGCCTGATATCTTAAGGTATGGAATACCCCTTTGTTCAGTTGGGGTCAGCTGTCCTGGCTTCATTTCCTCCCAGCTTCTTGTGCACCCCCAGCTTACTTCCTAGTGGGGTGGGGTGAGGGCAAAAAAGGCTTTGATTCTGTGTGAGCAAAATTGGATGAGCTCAGAAATAACGAAAATATCCCTGTATTATCAACACTATTTCCAGCAAAAATTGAAAATTTAGCTATTATAAAGAAAAATAAATCTACCCAGACAAAACTAGCACATTCTCACAGATTTCAAAACCTATATACAGGGTAAACTGAGGAGAGGATCTGACCTTCAGTACTCGGTTTATTTTCATTGCCAAAGTGAATTATTTCCAATTTTAATTAGCTGCTTTTTCTATACCTTGAGTCCTGCAAAATAAAATACTAAATACATTTTTGTTTAAACATTTGTGAATTAATATATGATTAAAAAGTCTTTAAAATATGCATTAAACCTTATGCATGTAACCCTTTTAAACATTGTCAAAAAGAATAAACACAGTATATTATTTCATAATTATTAGGCACTTTGTCCTAGTATCTAAGCAGCATGAATTATGTAAAAATATGCAACATATTAGTGGGGATATCTCACTGCTAAGATAACTTAGTAGTATATTGTTTGAAAAAGAAGATTCTGCAAGACCATAACACTGTTGATTTATCTCTAGAACTGTAAATGATTCTTCACAGAGCAAGAGTCACTCTGTGCAAACAGCAATAACAGCATTCCTCCCTTTCCTTCTGACAAATAATTCTCTGCAGTGTCATAATTTTAAATGGATCACTGGAACTGATGCTTTACAGTCCTTTAAAATTCACCTCTCACAAGAAAATATTTTAAGAGACAGTAAGACTGGTGTTCTGTGTATCTAGACAATCTTCTAATATTTTTTTGTGAAGATAGATTACCAAAACTACAAATGAGTAAAATATTTCATCTAGAGAAAAAGCCTTCAACTACCACCAAGACAACAACGCACCCTCTTGAAAACACTTTCACTTTCCTTTATTCATTCAATTTATAAGATTGAGTCAGATCAAGTGGCATGCACTAAGGAAAGGAACACAGACCGTTTCTGAGAGTAAGCCTTGACTACAAGTCAGAGATACCACCTGTTATACAGACTAATAACTGATAGGATACTTACAGGATTAGAGGGATGTGTAAATTTCTGAAGAGGTAATGGAATCAAGTTATTTTTTAGGCAAAGGCAGGTGGAAAATAGGGAGGATCATTGTTTCCTACATTCCTGATAACCCTGAAGAGACTCAAAACTTCAAGATCCTTGAGACAGAATGTTCTGTGTTCATAGAACTGATCAGCTCTGGACTTACAATTCAGTGCCTCATAAATACAAAATTATAGTATATATTCATACAGAATGTGTCCAGTTAATGAAGAAGTGTTCATAGTTGTTTCTTGACATAAAACGATATTCTTCTCCTTTTTTTTTTTTTTCTGCTGGATTATATTTATTCCAGTTTGGCATTTTAAATCAATTTTCTAAAGGACAAAGAAGCAACAGTATTAGCACAAAAAAGGGAGAAGGCACTTGCAGCTGGAGTTTGAATTGTACTGGGGAGGGAAAGTAGGAAGTAGCTAAGTAGCTCAGACTAATTCAACGTGTGTTGGAAGTATTTCTGAGCAAGTTAAAATGCTGCAGAATTTAAGAATAAGTTGCTGCTTCCTGTGTTACAGAAATGTGTTGGAATTAATTTCACATTTTGTATTACTCATTTGAAGGGAAAGATATTGAGCATTGGACCAAGTTAAACTGTATAAACTCTGAGTTTTCAAATACAGCCTTATCAAGTAATGTGTTTGTCACTTTAAAGTGTATGTTTTCTTCATAGGAAGAGGCATCAAATCTGAAATAGCATACTGAGTCACACAATCTTTAAGGTTGGCAGGGGTGCTTGGGGATCATTTAGTCCAATGCTCCTAGCCAAAGCAGGGTCACCCTGAGCAGGTACAGTAGGTTGCTCAGGGCTCTGTCCATCTGGAACTCTTTATTCTTAAATGGAAACTCCACAATATTTCTCAGCAACTTGGGCTGGAATTTGGTCACCCGCACCATAAAAAGGTGTTATGTTATGTTCAGATGGAATTTCATGTGTTTTGGTTTGTGCCCATTGTCTGTTGTCACCGCACACCGCTGAAAAGGCTCTGACTTTGTCTTCTTTACTGCTCCCACCAGTTAGTTTCTACTCATGTAAGAAAGCTTTTGTGCCTTCATCATCTTAATGGTACTTCATGGAACTCATTCCAGCATATCCATGACTTTCTTATGCTGAGGAGTCCAGAGCCAGACTCAGCACTCCAAATACAGCCTGAGCAGAGCTGAGTGGAGTGGAAGGATCACCTTACTTAATCTGCTGGCAGTGCCCTGCCTAATGCAGCCCCAGGAACTGCTGGCCTTTGCCACTGACATGCATTGCTGGCTTATGGCCCAGCAAGATCTTTTTTTACAAAGCTGTGTCACAGCTTGTCAGCATCTAGCTGTACATTATTCCTCCCCAGGTGCTGGTCTTTGCACTTCCCTTTGCTGAACTGCATTAGGTTCCTGTTGATCCTTTAATTCAGCCTGTCCAGGTCTTTCTGAATGACAGCACAACCTTCGGGTGTATCATTTACTGCTCCCACTTTTGTATAATAAGCAAACTTGCTGACAGCTCATTCTGTTCCATCATCTAGATCATTAAGACTCATTATCAGCCTCTGGTGTAAACTGCTTGGAACTGTCCTCCAGCTAGATCAGCTGCTATGGATCACAACCCTGTGGGCCTGGATGTTCACTTTTCACTCCACTTCCCTGTCCACCTCCCAGCCATGCTCAATCAGCTTGTCTATGAGAATGCTATGGGAGACAATGCAAAGATAAACAGCATTCACTTTCCTCCTTTGATCCACCAAACCAGTCATCTTGTTTTAGAAGACTACAGCATTATTTGAGCATGATTTGCCTTTTGGAAATCCAAGCCCAAAGAAGTTCTTGTCCCTCATCTATCTGGAAACAGTTTCTAGGTTTCATTGCTATACTACCTTCAGCGGATCAAAATGAGGCTGACCTGCATGGAGCTCCCCAGACCTTTGTATTACTTCTTCTTAAAGGCAGAAGTGACATTTGCTTTCTTCCACTTCTGAAAAACCTCACCCTATTGCCCATAACCTTTCAAGAGAGCACCAAGTGGCCTCATAATGGCATCAGCCAGTTCCCTCAGCACTCATGGCCATCCCATCATGTCTTGTGTACTTGTGGGTATCTAATTTGTATTTGTTTTCTAACCTGTTACTTTTCCACCAAATGGAAGGCTTCCTTGCTCCAAACTCCCTACTGATTTCAGCAGCCAGGGGTTGTTGAAAGCTGGCTTGATTACTAAAGATTGACACAAAGAAGGCATTGTGTACTTCAGCATTTTCTGTGTCCTTTGTCACTGTGTCCCTTCCCCATTCAGCAGCACACATTTTTCCTGCTTTTTGCTGTTTATGTGCTTGTGTGATCTTTTCTTGTTGCCCTTCATGTTCCTTGGCAGATTAAACTCCATGTGTGTCTTGGCTTTCCTAATTCCAATCCTGCATCTGGCAGCACCACAGCATTACTACTGAGTCACCTGTCTGTGCTTCCACCTCTTCTACACTCCCTTTTGATGTTTGCGTTCATCCCTGCAGGTCTCCCATTGCTTCTCATCCAGATGCTCAAATTCTTGAGCTCAGAGGATGCAAACCTTGGATTATTAATGAGTTATCTCGAACCTCTCTTCTCTCCAAGACAGACTCCCAGTGAGGTTCTCCCAAGCAGATCACTGAAAAGACTAAATACTGTTCCTCTGAAGTCCATAGCTGTGATCTTGACTTTAATCCTGCTCCTGTTCAGGATTCTGCACTTCCATCATGGTCGCTGCAGCCAAGGCTGCTGTGGTCTTCACAAGCCAAACGGTCCTTCGATGTACATAAGTATGATATATCTGTCTCCTTGTGGACTCCTCCATCACCTGTGTTAGGAAGTTGCCATCAATGCACTCCTAAAGCCTCCTGAACTGCTTATGCCCTGGTGTGCTCTCCCTCTGACTGAAAAAAAAAAAAAAAGCCAAAACCACTGATAGGCATCTTTGGCTGAAATGAGAATTTTAACACTGATGAGTGATATGGTTTTAGATCCCAGTCAGTGCCTTTCAGCAGATGAAAAGAGGGATAGATACTTTGGCTAGATTATTCTGGTAAGATCTTGATGATGAAGACATGAAAGAATGGTGGAACAAGACTGCCATATTACAGAGTGAACCATACATTCCTGGGAAATTTTTTACAGGCTGATATCGTCAATATATAAGGTATATATGATAATTCTTTCCTTTTTTTAAGTTCAGTTTTCTGCCAGAAGTGCTGAAAACAGTAATAAATATTTTACTGCATGACTCATATTGCCTGGAACAAATTTTAATGAAATACATCTTAATGATGCAACCCAAGCATTAAACTGTCAAAGCTATGATTAATAGTATTGCATTTTAAAAAAAGAAAGAGAAAAGAATTTTGTTCATCATTATTGGGACAGTAGTACTGTAAGGGTACTGCATCATCAAAAATTCTGTAATAATAGAAACATATAGAAAATCCATTTTTAGGAAAGAGCGCTGAAACACATACTTTTGAAAAGTTGTGGTTGCAGCAATTATTATAGTCTTAGTATTGCCACTGCAACAAAAAGGGAGAGGAACAAATATCTGCATTAGGGTTATAGAAAGACTAATTGTTGCACAAAATATCAAGTTTTAGTGTCTAAATGAAATATACAATAATTATTCCAAGAATATTTGCCACATTTAAAACTTTTCTTTTTGTTTTAGCATGAAAACCAAACCCATTTAACTTTGGATTGACCTGATTGTTTTCACAATTGTTTCATTCAGCCAATGAACCAGAAAATCAATTAGTTGCACAGCCTTGTTTTGATGGTTCTTTTCTTTCTTGACTGGTCTTAGGGAGAGTAAACAACATAATGGTCCAAGAGTAATCTATTATAAAAAACTAATAAAAGTTCTCAAACTAAGTACATTAACACTTAGAATCCTTGCTTCAGACTGATACCTTCTGAAGGTAGTTATTTATGTGTATGTGACAGAATACCATAGATCGTCTGTAATTTTTTTTTATTTTCTTCACAACTAGACACTTCAAAAAGGTCAAACACAAATCAAACATTACTCCATGTCTGGATCAGAGAAATAACATGGATCATATTTCCAGAACTTTAATCAAGTATCCACATAATTTATTTGTTATATTGCAGAATGGACACAGAGATGTGAGATTTGAAGTATTTTATCATTTAGAGCTAAAAGATTTTGATCAGGCTGGAAATGTGACTTCAAATTTGTGCAAAACATACTTGAAGATTAGTTACCCTTTATCTGAGTAGAAGTGCACCTCTGATGAATCCTGGCTTACTCTGTGCTTTGGTATCAGTCATGCTACTGTGACAGAGTTTGGAGCAGAGAACACGCACAGACACACACATACAAAGGCGTACTTTTTAAATTCTAATTTTGTTAACCCATAAATAAATTAACCATAATTTAATTAATAGTAAAAAAAAAAAATACTTTTCATTTTACTAATGAGTCTGCAATAATAAAATGTGGCAAATGGCAAATTAAAAAGGTGTTTTTTGCTACAGAAGCTGAGAAAAACTTACTTCTTGCTAAGTTTAATAACAAAATGTGTAGCCATTTTTCTCAAGAAGAAGAAGTAATTGCTTTGACATTAACATAAGGTAACAAATAATAGTTTGAGATAACTTTTACTTTCTTCTAGAGCACAGTGCTAAGTCAAACTGTAAGAAGACGCTGAACATGAAATACACATAAACAGCTACTGAAGGAGTTCAAAGGCAGAAACATTATTGTCTCTAGCTAAACTCTTCAGGTACTTATCACTAGCATATCACTTTGTGATATCCTGGTCCTGTCTCCATTTCTACGCAATTGACCTCAGCATAACAGCTCTCTAAGGAATGTCATATAGTACAGTTTTTCAAAGATGTTTAGCTATATTTTGACCCATCAAAAGCCTTTGACAATATTACATAACCACATACATCAGCCACCCTATTCATAGGTGAAGGACACCTATCTTTTCTGCTTTGTTCTAAAGAAAACAAAAAGCAACAACCTCCCAAACCTAAATTTACATTTACTATTTCCATCATAGAAAAATGGCTTACATTCAGGATTAGAGTTAAAGCAATCCAAAGATGTAAAAGAAGTCATAAAATATTTGCCTAGCTCACAGATAGCTAATATGGCAATAACATAACTACTACTTTCTAAGAGTGAAAGTAATTATCATAAAACAGATTTTTGTAGCCACAGGAAAAAAAAAAAAAAGTGGATAAATCAGAACATGAAGTAGGAATTATGAAATTCGAAAAAAGAATATTTGTGTTTGATAAAGTAATAAGCAACGTCTGCATTAAAAAGTTATTTTTCCCAAGTTCCAGTACCTGTAAACTGTCAGATGATTATTCTTTTCTCCATCACTAAGCCCACAGGTTTCAGAAAAACATCTGAAAACACAGACTGAAAGGTCTTCTTCAGATTAACAGTTTCGAAGTCATTGACTTTTTTTTTCTTGTAAAAACAATTGTGCATTTGTATTTAAGAAATTGCAGAAAGCAGAGTAAGACAGAAATTTGTAAGTGACAATAACTTCTATCTACATGACAATTTTTAATTTAGTAAGCGTAACTCCTACCCATATTTGCATCTTCCGGAACATACTTTCTAAAATTCAGGTACTTGTAGTACTTGTGCAACCTAAGAACACTGTGTTTCAGAGTGCTCCAGTGCCCTGATCATCCTCGTGGCCCTCCTCTGCACCTGTTCCAACAGTTCCATGTCCTTTTTATATTGAGGACAACAGAACTGCACACAATACTCCAAGTGAGGTCTCACGAGAATGAATATGATGTTATCTAATTAGAATTAATTTTGACACCAAATTAATTTTTCTAAAAAAATAAATTCAAACCACTGATTCTATTAAAGACCAAATCTTGATTCCAAGAGAAAGTATAAACTCATCGTGAAAGCTAAATTAAAATTTACATTAAAAAAAATAAAAATAGGCCAATTTTCTAGATGTTAATCCACCAATTTCCTAAATAACCTTGGTAAAACTGGACCACAAACTACGTGATAAAGCAAAACACATATATTTGGAATTGAAATAAGGAAGTCAGAAGCTGTAGCAATCTGTCTTTTGTATTTGCTTAATAAGACATCTAAATAATATGCACAGCATCTTGTAAATTTATTGCAAGGGGAAATTAGTATCTGAAACTATGTTGATGTATTAGAAAAAGTCTGTATCACAGAATTATTAATAGTATATGAAATCCAAGATTCTTTCTGGAACTAATACAAAGACAAGGACTGATGAATGTCATATTATTGACTAAATTTATCTGAGGAACAAACAACTCATTGTCAGCATGAGAGATATGGAAGAATTCAGGACAAAAAAGGAAAAACTATTCAAATTGATTTTTTTTAATCATAATGCATTTTGATGCTTTGATGAACAAGAGCAGAGAATGGCAACTATATTTCATCACGTCTAACATTAAAGTTCTCTGTAAGGGGAGGAAAATGCCTAGCATTAGCAAGTAGCAGCAAAAAAGGTAGATATTAAGTAATTTTTTTTAAACGTATACATTGAATATGCAATGATCTCCCAGTTAAGTAAAAGGTTGATAATAATGTACTTGATAGCATTTAAAAAGCACAATAGGTGATACCCACGTGGCAAAAATAATTGCCTAATACATTATTCCTTTTCTTCAGGGTTAAATGAACACTTCAGAGTTTATGCTCTGACACAAAGAAATCAGAAATAATGAAAGCAGAATCCTCATTTCTTCCTCATCCCAGAAAAAAAATAAAACAAAAGTTCTAAACCTGATATTGTGCTCATGCTAAGGCAAGTATTTTGATAGGCTGTCAATTGGACCAGATGTTTTTGAACCAAGCATACAGCAGAGTGGAATATAGTCTAAAACTTTAGGAAGAGTTTTTACTATAAATGGGAAAATGAAAAGAGACTATCAGCTTCATCCTGCTTCTGCTTTCTTAAAAAAAAAAAATAAGATCAGATTATGTCAAAATGTGTTTTCATAAGTCACTTGAGTGAATTTGTCCTTTTGTGATGCATAATGGAAGAGGTTTTTTGAAGCTGAGATATGTTCTGCTGCTTTTAGTGCCTCACAATGACATGCCAGGGAGCAAGTGCTGAACTGGCATGTCTGTCTTACATTTTTTAGGATTTATCAGAGAAATTAAGAGTCATAAAATGCAGCAAAGGCTGGCATGGTCATCCTGACTGGCTTTTAGAAAGGTGGTCAGCATTTAGACCACTTAGACCAGCATTTAGTAGCTGGTCAAAGTAGCCAGACAATGAAAGTCAGCAGTCTATTATTTAATAAGAGTGAATCATGGAAGGGTGAGTGAAGTTAAAGTTTTTTTTTTACAGAGATTAAAACATTCCTTCCTTGATCAAAGGCTTTCTAGCTAATGCCTCCAGAAAAAAAAAAAAAAAAAAAAAAAAAAAAAAAAAAAAAAAAAAAAAATTATTAAATTGTGAAGAATAAGCATATATAAAAAAGAACAAGCCCTTTAGGGCATATTAGAACTGCAGAAAACAAGTCTTCAGTGAATAAGGCAGCACAGTGAGTAGTGAGAACACTGGTAAACAAAAAGTGAAATTAACTTCCTGAACTGACCTCCTCAATCTAGGAGAAGCACCTCTGAGGCATGGTGCTGGGAACCACAAACGTAGCAAAAATCACCACCTGTGGCAGGAGCTAGTTGTTGTTTTATGGAGTTAAAGGGCTGGTGACAGCGAGCTTGAAATGTTTAGGAATATTTATTGCTTGAAATACTTATGCATTTCAAGCCAAGTAAGCCAATTCTTATTTGGCCTCTTTGCATTTTCCATCGACAGGATAGGAAACATTGAATAAAGAGAAGCAGCACAGATGAGGAATCATTTGTGCTGACTGGATGAAGGAAGTATGTTATGAAATTTATAAACATATGCTGATAGGTAAAAAATGCTGTAAATTGACCTGTACATTCTCACTAATGTTTTAGTTCAGAGCATTTTGTAAATATTTAGATACCAAAGTCAGACTGTTATAGATCAATTTACTGCCTATTTTTTTTTGGGGGGGGACGGGGGTG
>JANRGW010037083.1:6976-17950 GCA_024733675.1 Psilopsiagon aymara
GTGACACCCCTTTGCCCCTTCCTGAATACCAGGTACAGGGCTGAGAGGGTGAGGCTCTCCCACTGATGGATCAGCACCTCTTTCCCTTGCCCCTACAAGCTGAGTCCTGTGCAAGTAGGGGGAGAAGGGAGAGCAAAGAAACGGCATCTTGCCGTGAAGTTTAGGACCCACACAGAAAAGGAGCTAGTCAGAAACGGCAGGCAAAAAGAGAGCTTATTCTGGACGTGAACAAAGGTGGTCAGGGAAAGAGTAAGCTATGATCTTGCTCACTCCTACTTGCTGGAGCTAAGAGAAGGAACTTCTAAATCAGTTCACAGCTCTGGGGGAAGAGATCCAGCGCACATGCACACAATGTGAAAGTTACTACTTATTAGCACCTTTGGTTGACAGTTGTAAGGGCTGTTTCAGATACTTGGAAACAGAGGGGAACCCTCTTCCAGGTCATCCACCAAGGGGAAGGGAGAGCAGGACAGATGAAAGGAAGCAGGAAAAGCAAGCAATCTGCCTTAGCATCCACCCCTCCCTCCTTCCAAAGGAGCTGGGGGGGAAGCTTATGTGCATGGAGGGAGACCAGCCTCTCCCAGCTAGGGTAGCATCACACTGTTGGTGTATCTTCCCCCAAACTGAAGGCTGGATGCATGGCCCACTCCCACTTACACCACAGAAAGGCTAGGGAAGGTCATTCCATGCTCTTTCCCCCAAGCAAGTGCAAGTGATTAATACCAGGAGGAAGATCTAGGCCAGAATCCGACTTCCCTTTCCTTCTCTTCCCCCGCAAAGCTGAGCAAGTTGGAAGATAAAGAGGAGGGACCAGGGCATCTGAAAGTGCCCATACAACTGCCAAGGTAGCACCAATAGTCACAGGAAAGGGGAAGCCAATATGGGGTGTATGCTGCATGGGGCACCCCCACCGCCCCAGCTTTGTTTCAAGCACCTTCCAGGCATGATGCTTCACCTGCCCCTCTTCCCCTTGCTCTGGGGCATCTGGGTCAGGAACAGCCATGAGAACAGCAGAGGAAAAGGCAGATGCAGACTGCACACCAAGAGGGGGAAAGATGGCAGGATCGGTGTCATGGCAAGGGGACACATAGGAATGGAAGAGACTGCATGCACACTATGGGAGAAGGCTTGGGGGGCATGGGCAAAGGCTCCAATCTTCTTATAACCTCCCCTCAAGGGTCTGGAGCTCCTCTTCAGTTTTTGTCAGTGATGGAAGGGGGGAGAGCACCTTCCCCACCACCCCCACAGGCACACAGACACATGCTCACCCATCCCTCATCCCCAGAGGCTCCACTGCCTGTTGGACAACACCACATTCAAGGACAAACAACCACTCCGCAGCCCCACCACGACCCTCCCTGCTTCCTCCCAGCAGCAGCAGCAACACCCAGGAACAGTGGGTGCCCCCAACTCCTTGCCACTGACATGCTCCAGCCTCCAGGCAAGAGGGAGTGGGCAGGGGGAGAGGAGGAGGAAGGGTGGCAGTGAGGGCAGAGGGACAGCCAAGGGGAGAAGGAGAGAACTGAGGACAGCCATTTGCACCACGACTTCTCGCAGTAGAGCTCCCCCCACACGGCTGGAGCGGGGGGACCTGGCTGCTCACTTGCTGCCTCCTCCACCGCCACCCGCCGCCACCTTCTCAAAATCCTCTGCGTTGCAGAACTCCTTGATGGTGACGGTGAGGAGGTTGCTGGTAACATCCGTGACCACCACGTTAGAGCAAGGGGACATCTCAGGACGCCAGTCGCCAGCTTCCTGCTCCGGGTCGGAAGAAGAGAGGGATAAGGAGGGCGTCTGCCCCCCACTGCAGCCTCCTGGTGGAGAACGCTTGCTGGTGGCAGCTGACTCGGGTGGGATTGAGAGGTCAAGGACCTCTGACTCACGCCAGTCAGGAATGGCTGGACTGAGGGTCTCGGGAAGCAGCTTTGGAGGGGAATCATCTGGGTCAGAGGAGGAGTGGGGGGCTGGCGACGGGCAGCCGGAGGAGCTGGAGCTGGGGGCATCATAGGGAGTGGAACCCATAATGAGCCCACAGGAGGCCGCCTGGGAGCTTTCAGCCTCCCCTTTGCCCTCCAGAGACGGGGCAGGTGCAGTGGATGGTTTATTGTAGAGTGAAAAGGAGCCGAACTTCATGTGGCGGATCTGGGTGCGGAGAACACTCTCGCTGAACTTTTTGCTCTTGCCAATGACGCGGTTTCGGGAGGGGATCTTGGGCCGAGCCAGGCCCCCGGCACCGCTGGCTGGTTTCCCACCTTTGTCAATGACTTTGAGGTTGAGGATGATGCGGCTGCGCTTGGGCTCGCGAGGTTTCACTTTGCGGTTGATAATGCGGACGGTCTCCGAGAAGGGCGAGACAGGAGGACGGATGCCAGCCCCCCCCGCCATGCTCCCGCTGTTCTGGGGGTCCGGACGGGGCAGGGGACGCCGGGACATGCGGTGACATCGCCGGATGTCTTTCTTGAGCCGGTGCACAGCAGCGCTGGAGTGGAGCTTGGGAGAGGAGGTGCTAGAACCAGGCTTGACAGAAAAGTGTACATCCCCAATGTGGAGGGCCTCCGCTTGGGCCCGAGCCTGCGGTGGTGGGGAGAGAGAAAACAAAACAGGGTCAGAAAGGCAGCCTAGGAGCAGCCAAGTCTCAAATCAAGCATTTTCCACCTGAGCAATGCTGTGCCACATTTATACCCATATTAATGACAAAACCGCACACACACCTCTGGACTACTGATGGCTATGGCACAGTCCCCATACACGCAGGAAGTACTATCTATATCCTTTCTGAGTAGCTAATTTCTCCCTAGGCTGTGCCCCTGTTGACATGTGTTTTCCACAACAGCGAACTGCCATCCTCCAGCCGTGTTTCAGGGCTACAGTTAATGGTTTCCAAGGTACTCCTCAGTCATCATCAGGCAACGTGCACAACCCTCAGCTGTCGGCCGAACATCTAAGTGTCCTCCTAAGCATTGGGACTGTTAGCGTTGAGTTAGCATCCAAAATCACATACTAGTCCCAAGACAGGGGACTGTAACAAGTCCTCTATGAAATAAGTATAAGGGGAAGAGGAAGAGTAACGCATCCAGTTTGCTTTTCCCCTTCCACAACCAGACTCATTTACTCTCCAAAGCATGGCAGACAGGGGCCTTGAGGAGCACAGATGGAGGCAGGTGAGGGTGGTTTGACAGCGCTGTCTTAGCTAAACACAATAAAAGCAGAGATCCAAACCTTAGTTTTAACTACAGATCACAAGCAGGCGTTTATCCTCACTCTGCTGTGGAAGCAAGGTACAGACAGTATTTAAAGCCAAGCAGCTAGAATTCAAGTCAAGTTTAAGTGCATCTCCAAAGAGACTGCCTTGTCCTTTTGACCACCACACTCATTTGAAACCTGCTAATAAAACAGAGCAGGAACACCACCAGTTCAACCGCTCAGTGCCTGTCCTTCCCAAGAGCCAGGGCAGGGGAACAAGACTTTTAAGCAATTCTGGTGCTTGAAGATAGTGCCAAAACCTGCCCTGATTCATGCACCAGATGGGAACGTTTTCTGGCAGCAGAAACAACAGATTCATTGGTAAGCTGAGGCAGCATGACCTGAAGACCCTGTGGGCATGGAAACCCAGAGCATGTTCTTACATCATGCCTTGTCAGAGCACAGTTACTCAGCCTCCCACCTGCACCCCGCTCGTTGCCCAAACCATCCCTTTCCTTAGTTCCTGCCTGTGACCACTGCTGAGAAGCCGCTCGAGCCTGGAGGGGACAGCCGAGCCCCCTCCAATCGCCCATGTAGTGAGCAGCTTCCCCCACCTCGTGGGCACGACAAGAACTGCAATGCTATAGACAACAGCTGCTTTTCTTCCCCAACTTTTCCATCCCGTTGCCCCCTAGCACACGCCAAGATCGGGATGGCTTCTTGCCAGCTAAGAGCTTAAGCACTCCAACACCATCTCCTTTGTCACCCTGCAGCCTGTGCCTCAAACCAGAGAAACGCCTGGGGAAAAAATGTGCGTGTAAAGGCAGGGAAATAACACATCTAAGCGAGGGGCCCAGGCCAGCTCTTGCACAATAAGCTCAAAGCCCTAGACATCCCCAGGGCTTTGCTGTCACCCAGCGCCCCTCTTCTCCCACTGAAATCCCCATGGGAACCACAGAAGATCCTGAGCGAGACGAAAACAAAAGTGAAGACATTTTGTTCCTCCCTGGCTAATGCTGGACGATCATGCCCTTCAGTACTATTTGTATCCTGTCTTCTAAAGGACTGCAAAGATGAGGCTTCCTTCCCCAGCTGTACGTGAAAATGCAGACTGAAGGCTCCTTTGAACCAGGTCCTCTAGACTTTTTATTAGCTGACTGACAAAGAAACAGGGATGAGTAACACAACTCCAAGGCAGTCACAGATGCTCTCCATATTAACCCTGGGCTGTACAGGGTGCTGTTTCACCTAGCTAGAGGGAAGTGTCCCCAGGGCAGACAAACCCCAGTATGCCCTGCTGTAGCAGGAAGCATCCCAGTTTTCAGCTAGTTTATCTTTGCTTAGCCTTGCACATTATTCCATGTCCAAAACTGCTCAGAAAATGGATAGTTACATACAGTTCTTGGCCCAGATGTCCTACATGCTGGAGCACAGCAGCGGCACCAGACGAGCTCCCTGCACCATGTATCAACTATCCCCATCCCAATGTTCCACAATTTAGAGACCCCATGAGGAGATCACAGGAACAGAGAGATGCACATCCAAGGCTGTGCTTGCTCCTCTCTTCACAAGTCCCTCTAAAGCAGATGGCAGACACCAGGCTAAGCTACAGTTCGCTTTCTGACATTACATACCAGCACAGCCTGGATTAACAACTTCATTCTTCCTTTCCACTCCTTGCCCATCACAGCCAGTCCTAGCATTGCTGCTCTTGTGCTTTGGGCTTCTTGCCAGTTTATCACTGCTCAGCTGAGAGGAAGCGTAACATAATGTCCCAGGAAGAAATGCAAGACAGAGAAGTCAGGCAGAGGGTACTGAAGGACAGATGTGGCAGTAAAAAAAATCCTTGGTCCACAGCCTCAGCAGGTAGACACAGGCACCTCTCAGGGCCCTTCCTGCCATTAACACCACACATCTTGATGAACTCCGTTCCCACACATTGGACTGAGAAGTTCTGCCCCCTCTATGCCACTCTGCTGCAAGTTGAGTCTAATTGCTGCCTTGCCCACAGCACTGCCTACCCATGTAAGAAAGGAGGCAGCCTTCCCCACACCTGGGAGAAGCGGTAACAAACACCCACTGTTGCCTCTTACACCCCAAAATTCCTCAGCACAGCTTCCCGCCAACCACGTTAAATGAAAAGGAATAATGCTGGGATAGTCACTGCTCAGCCACTTCCATAGTCCTGCTGATTTTTCCTTCCCCAGCCTGTGCGCATTTATCAGCTCTTGTCCTGTTTTGACAGAGAGACTTGTCTTGGGAGTTGTGCTTACACAGCAGCTAGTACAGAGCCTTGCTAGGGCTTTTCCAGTGTGCCAGACCCACTAGGTCTCCCTTACTTGCTATGTGTCTGTGTTGCCAGTTACTTCCTCAAGCTGAAGCTGTTTCTAACTCGTATTTCAGCTCTCTGCATTTATTAAATTCCAGTTTCAGTAGTCTTCAGGTAGACTACGTGCAGCATCAATCTCTTTAGCCAGATTACTGAGAGGGTAAGCTGGCACTCAACAATTCTCCCCTGGAGCAACACGGCTATCCCCCAGTGATCAGTCCCAGTGCAAGCTCCAAAGAGCAGTATGCAAATATTCAGCTTACTCTGAGCTTGTTTTTCCAGGTAAGGTTTCAAGAAAAATAGTATCAGCTGCTTTATCTAAAACCGGCCCCCAGAGCCCTCTCACTTGTGAAGCTCAGTATTCCTACCACAGGATCAGGTTTATTCAGGCATCAACTATACAAGCTCAGGTCTCTTCCCTGAAGAAGACAGCACATTTTCTGGGCTCTCCTTCTCCCACTTTCAACTACACATTAAATAACTTGCTACCTCTGGGTTGGAGAAGACTCAGCATTCAGCTTTACCTGTTGGAAATGCACTTTTCCCTGCTACAGATCCATTATTCCATCACACTCATGAGATGTATGTGCATAAGGTCTTTGAAAAACAAACCCATTTAATCCTTTCAGCTGTTTCACTACAGTTTGCTACTTAACACAGAAGTTTTCCAAATGGAAAGTAGCTCTGTGTTTTGTGGCTTTCACCTGCAGGATTTGCTCACTGCTGGAGAAGTACTCAGCATGTATACGAAGTAATTCACTCTGCTTACAGCTCAGCCTACATCAGGATGCAGCTTTTGGAGGCTTGCTGCAGTGCTCCATTATAAGAGCATGCCAATTGCTAGGATCGCTTCCCTTCCCCCTCTTCCCTTTTGGGATACATATCACCTTTATTTAGCCTGTACAGCTCTCCCTCATTGCCCCTGGGAACTGGTATATCTCCCCCGTTCCATACTATTTCTGAATAAGTGTCCCTTGAGGCCCAGCAAGCATATTTGTTCATTCATTCCCTTAACGCACTGAGGCACACAAGCACGTACACAGACACGTGCTTAGCAAAGCCTCTGCTACCTGAATTGTACCAAAATCTCTGCAATTTGGAAGGAGAAATAAGACCAAAAAAAAAAATAAATCCTTGTAAGGCAATGGATTTCTAGTTAATTATTTTAAAATCAAGTCATTTCCAGTAGTGCTGCTGCACCACGGTAGTGCTACTCTCTCATAAATTACTGGTTCTGCTTTGTCCTTTATTCTCTACCTACATTCCCACAGTCCTTGCTCAAAACACAATTCGCAAAAGCTCTTCTTTCCCCTTTTTGGCTGCCATTCGTCCTTTTTATCACCCCCTTTCTTCTGCAGTCTTCCAAGTGAGAAGGCAACAGCAAGCCAGTTCATAGCACGGTTCTCCCAAGCAACACTGCCATAAACTAAAGTTTCCCTATTGGATGGGGAACAAAATGCTACAAAGGGGAATGGTCTGTTTTCACACCCCTTGGGGATAATTTATGAACAGGGAGGAGATCAAAAGAAACTCAACTCCAACTTTAGAGTTCAAGGAAAGGCGAAGTGACAGAACATCATGCTGCTTGGCCCCTTCTCCCCCCGCCCCAGGCTCTCCTTTACTCTCCCCCTTGCTTCTTCCTGCCCATTAACCTTCTCCAGTCTTTTCACCTTAGTATTTACAGCCATCCCAAGCAGGGGTCTTTGCTAGCCACCCACAGAGCTTGCAGCGGTCTGTCTCTTAACAACACTTGCTAGACTTCATTAGATTAGTTGGCAAGTTTTGCATTCTGCACAGCAGAGTGCCAAGGCAAAAGCAACATAAAAAGAACAAACTGAGCAGGGGAAAAGTAGAAGATCACTAGAGCATGTGCTGTGACTTTTCTTAACCTCACACCAGCTTCCACTCTGACCTGCAGCTGAAGAGCCTGTCCTCAAGGACAACTTCATCCAGACACCTAAGTAGTAAGGTAAGAGCCTTAAGTCAGAGCTGCCCATTTCAGCCCAAGGACTCTGCTTCCCATACACTCAGCAAAAAGCTTATGACATACGAGCAACCTCCCAAGAATTACAACCTCCTGCCAAGCTTGGTCTCAGCTGTGGGAAAGTTTGCCCCAGTACGCAGAGGATAAAGACCCATTTCCTGCCCAAAACTTTGCAGAGGTCACTTTCATCACTGGCCGTCTTGAAAGCGATATTACAAAGCCTGGGCTGTGACCTCCCTTTGCAGTCTGATGGAAAGGGCAAATGTTAGACAGCTCACAGCAACAGGAGCCTGGCTTACAAAGGCAGCAGGTGGCCAAAGATGCAGCCTTTCAAAGCTTCTCCAAAGGCGTGGGCCACTAACCTGCTGGAATGCTTTCTGAGAATTCCCCTGCATGCCTATCCACAGCTTTTGAGAACTAATCCTAGGATAAACCTACCCCCAACAGCAAACTAAATCACCCTCACAAGCCAGGGGACAGACCGGTGTATCAGAGCACTTATTTCAATGACTTACTAGCAGCTCAGAGGCCCAAGTTTAAGCACTGATACACCTGAAAAATCCTAGCAAGCCACTGAGTCGAGGGCAGGCTAGTCTACCAAAACAGTCTTAAACATCATTGCACCCAGGCCTAATCTCTTCAGTTAGCAGATCAAAAAGAGTATTGTTCTAACTGCCAACTCCAAAGACTCCCCCTGGGATGCAAGAAGAATCAAATTTCTTCCCCTGTTTCTGAAATTCTCACTGGCAAGAGAATCTGCAGCTAAAGTAACTAAAAGCATCATTAGCAATGTTCAAGGCAGAATCAAGTCCCACTGCTCTCAGCAGCACTGGTGCTGCAGGGTAGCAGAGGTCAAACATGCACCTTTGGCACCTCAGAAGAACTGACAGGGAGATGCACGCGATGCAAACCATCCTGCTGGTCTCTGTCCTGCTTCTGGCCCTAGTTGCGTTGCCAATGGTCTGCCTGAACAGAGCTCAAACAAGCTCAGATAGGGCTGGCTAGCTGAGACAGAGTTACTTCTTGCTGCCTGGACTAGGGTGTTATTTTTAGGGTGGGATGCAAAGTCACAGAAAACCAGCAAGTCAGAGAGCACAAACGGGCTCACCAGCTCCATCTCCCAGAGCTGTCCTGCCAGCCTCTCCCACAATGTGGCACCAGCCTTCAGGAGAGCTCATCTCACTCGCTGTTGCAATCCATCTTCTATAAAGTACAAGCCAGCACTGCAAACCTACCGGTTTTCAGCAGTGTTTGAGAAGCTGGCAAAAGGAAGATGTGCCACAGAAACATGTGAGGGGTGTGATTCAAAGGATGCTGTTGAATCATTCGTGTTCCAAGTTTAGGGGTTTTTTTAAAGGGCAAGAGGAGAAGAGGAGGAACGAGTGGGTTTTATTTTTGAATTTGGAGGTTGGTTTGGGGTTTTTAAATGACTGAAAAATTGGCAATGGATTTTGCCGTATCACATTCAGAATCGAAAAGAAACTGATTACACACAGTAAAGTTAAAAGCACAGCATAAACACTTCTCTACCACTTTGAACCATGTCAAGTGTTACAAATACCAGTATTTTTCAATTCAAGCAGAGAACCATTTTAAGCTGGTGGTTCCCCTTTAAGCGTTCCTCTGCATTGTTGGAAACCTAAACACGAGGGTTTCATTTAATGCATGACTGCCAGAAAGCAAAAACCAAACTAGTCTAGTTGCTCTGAATAAAGCGTAAGAGGTAGCATGTATCAGTCATGTTTCTAGCTCTCAGTCTGCAGATACAGAAAACTGTTACCAGAAAAACAGGCAATGAGGGAGAAGGACAGTTCCATCAGAAGGACTTCCTGAGGATAATCAGAGTCCCCTGGGGCATCAGGGGAATATGCCTGCTCCTGCATTTCTTCTGCGTGCTTCATTATGCCCTCTTAAAGAACAGGAGAGGTGATACCCCACCCCTTGCCACTCTTTCTGGTGCTCATACAGTTAAAGTGCTGCACTGACTTGAGTAAAGCTTCTACCACTGCCAGGCAAAGAAAGTATTAGCCTGTTTCTCAGATGGGGAAACATGCACAAAGGCTAAATGACTTGCCCAAAGCCATAGGATGACTTGGTGATAGTGATGCCTTACCACAGGGTCCACCCTAGCTGTTCCAGGGCTTTACACCAGATAAAAACCAGGGGAGCTATGAACTTGCTCATCTATCTTAATCATACAAAGGTGTGTTGTTTCTGCATTCATTTGAAATTTGATATTGACACAGTTGGAGACGCAAGGGGAACAGGAGAGCAAAGCAAGGAGTTTGTAAGCTAATGAATTCACAGAGCGCTCACAGCAGCCATGCAGCTACTGCACTTCTTAAACGAGTAAAAGATTTGGGGGGCAGCTGCACTAAGGACCACCTTCCTCGTTCCTCACTGTCAGCAAGCAGAGGTGCTATGACAGCTTCTTACAGAGATGCTGCGTCTATCAGACAGGAACTGGGAACTTCAGCCGCTATCCTATACAAAGGTGAAACACCCACCCCCCGTAAAAAAAGGCAAAACAAGCCTGTAGTTTATAGATCAAAACATGAACCCTCCATGAAACTCCCACAGAGCACATACATCCTGAAACACAACCAGAGGAGTACAAGTGGCAGAGGGATTCCCGCCACAGCTGCCCGATTGCTCAGCATGCTTCTAAGTTGCAGGGCATGGGCTGGCTGGAAGAGGCTGCTGAAGGAAGAGGGAGCAAGGCTGGCTAGCTCTCCACTGCGGCAGCAGAAGGCCGTAAAGAGGGAGGATATTGGAAAAAGAAATTGCAGCCTCACCGTACACATCTGCATGTGCTGACCGTCCTGCTGGGGCACTCATCGCATGCACACGCTCTATTCTCCCCCCGCTTTCCCATCGCGTTGTCCCTAAGTCCCCCCCAGCCAAGCAGCCAGCACAAGTCACTTGAAAGTCCAGCTCTCCCAAGGGCACACACTAGCGAGGTTTGAGAGGCATTTACCTAGGCCCAAGTTACTTGAATAAGAGTTACCTTCAGCAGAAAAGTTTTAGGCTTAGGTCCTCTCTTCTTGGGCCCGTACAGCTCACGCTCTCGTTCCCTTGAGGGAGTCAAGTTTGTGAAGAAGTTAAAACTTTTCTCAAAAGGAGAAAGTGTAAAAAGTTAAAGAAGCAAAAAAAAAAAAGGAAAAAAAAGGAGGGAAAAACAAGAAAAAAAAAAAAAAGGAAAAAGAGGAGGCCGAACAGCCTCTCCCACTCCCACCCAAATCAAACCTGCTGCAGCCCCCAGCTGGCATGGGGGAATGAGCACTCACTTCTGTTCGAAGGCAGCAATGAGGCGGGAATCCAGGATGTTCTCCTCGGGCTCCCAGGTGCTGTACCTGCCGGGGCACGGGCGACAGGGCAGGGACACACAGAAGCAAAGGGGTTAGTGCACCAGCCGCCACACAGAGCCCCCCACCATCCCCATCCCCTCCCGCCTCATCCCTCCCCGAGCCGGCCCCAC
>JANRGW010037084.1:9692-24931 GCA_024733675.1 Psilopsiagon aymara
ATTCACCAGCACACCTGGATGCTGAATGATCCCTGCGCTCCCCTTGCACAGTACTTCCAATTTAAACTGAGGCAGACTGCACTTCTGCTCAAGAATGACCAGTTCTGCCTCTGGCAATTGTTTTCTCTTCTTTAAGCTGGCAGAGGACTTGTGTGGTGAACCCAGTCAGGGGACTGATGTGGGTTACAACTAGACTTTTCTTTTTTTGGCTAGGTTAGTTTTAATGGGATTGGTTCACCACATTGTTGCACACGTTTGTGCCAGCAGAAGAATGGAAATGAGTGACTCGGAGACAAGAAGACTGATGCTTTTGGCAGCAGTGCAAGCTTTCCCCTGCTTATACTTAAGGCCGTAGTGGCACTTTTGCCACAATATCCTCTGGCAAAGTGATGAACTCTCATGATTTGAGTTCTCTTTTCCATGTCCTCATTTAGTTTACTTCATGTTTTTGTGTGTAATAGATGTGGTGCTGATTTAATCAACTAGGGCTATACATTAAAGTAATTTGTGGTCTAAGTACATACTATTTAAACAGACATATTTAGCATATTGATTAGTGCTTCCTGCAGTGGTTCTCACACTTTTTTCATGTTAACCTCCAGGATAAATTACTGGCCCTGGTGCAACTCTCAAGCAATAAGGAAACAGCTACTGACAGCATAGGAAGCAGGCAGAAGGAGATGGCAGGAGGCAGTGATGAATGTTGCAAATGGTAAGAGATAGAGTTGAGGAGCCCAAGGGCTTGAGGAAATCTGTCAACAGCACCTTTTAGCCGCCTGCCATTGGAACTTGTTTCTCTGGCCTGATGTCGTCCTCAGAGGTGATGTTTTGGCTCAGATGCTATGAGCAGCCGTAGACTCTGCTTTTGCACTTACTTATTCTCTTTCTGAAACCTTCTTGGTGGAGGTCCATCTTCTGGCCATGGTCCCTTTCTCATCTGTCTAGTCCTGGGTGTCTCTGACAGTATGTCTTTGTTCTGTTGCACAGTCATCATTAATATTCCATAGTGACTGTCTTCTAATGCCTGATTTCTTGCTTCATTAGTAACTAATTAGTTTTAAAATAATGTTAGAAAACACACTGCTTGATAATAGTCTATGTAAGACTTGCTCTGTAAGAGCTTTGCTGTGAGTTCATCCTAAAAGTTCATGCTGGTGTTACTGATCTACTGAAGCTTGAATCTACTGATAGGAAAAGGTTTCACCAAGGTTAATATACTATTAAATCTTTTTGGATAAGAGATCGAGGCTTTCAAGGGACTTGAGCGTGGATGTAAGGTTTTTTTCTTCCCTTACTGACCTCCTACTCTGTAGCTCATCTGATCTAACTGGGCAGCTGAGACCTGCTCCTCCACTGGTTTCCGCTCTGATGCAGACTGCAACAAAGAGGCTGCTGGGTCTTCTCTCCTAGCATGTTGTTACTGAGGTGCTCTACCATAGCAAAACTCTCCCAGCCACAAATACACCCGAAAATCCACATGCCAGTTTTATTTCTACCCTTTGTGAAGAAAAGGTAGCAGCACTGCTGGCTGAGACTGGTAAAAGGGCACAACTTTCCTTCTGCGTGCCTGCAGAAGCCCTGCTGTGCTAGGCTGAAAAGCTGGGCATAAAACAACTGCTAAAGTCACCACAGAATCTGGTAACTTTGGTAGCATGCTTATTTGTAATGGGAGTCCTTCTGTGGTGTGAGGAGATGGTCCTTACTGGCACAGTACTTACTTCATGTTGGAATATAATTATCAAAGGGGCTTGCACAGGTGGTGATACGTGAAGAAAGGAATCTTGAGAGCAAAAAGGCTGTGAAACAAAGGGCTGCTGATGGTGGAAGTGATGGAAAAGAGGTACTGCAGAGTATTTGGAGCACAATAATTCAGTGTTTTGTAGCTAGAAACTTCAGAAACATATTCCACTGCTGTTGCTTGTAGTATGCCTGGGTATCTTGACATGAGTGAGATGCAAGAATATGGAGGCTGTTGCTTTTTGTATCATTCTTGAGATCACTGTTGCACTGTCCAGCTCTAGTGAGATGTCTCTCGATAGACTGCTGTGCAATAATTAGGCAGAGCTCAGAGGAAAACTACAAGGATTAGTTGCTTTGCAATTACCCTTGCTGCGGGGGGGGAAGACTGACAAGTGCAGTGCGATATAGGGGGAGATAGACGAGGAGCTGCCTGGAGCAGTTCGGAAGCAATACTGGCATAAGATGCTTCACACCAGGGGGCTTTTTAATGTCTTTGGCGCAAAAGGTTATATTTTGGAGTCAGCAAAGTCCAATATGTAAATGCCATCTGTTAATTCAAAGTACTAACTGGGACCTAATAATCTGATGGAGAATTGCAAAATCACCAATAGTCTGTTAGTTAATGCTAGATGGGTCTTTAAAAGGTGATACTAAGAAATTGTTTAGCTTCTGTAGGGCTCACTGGGGAGATTGTCTGATCTGTGTCATGCCAGAGTGAGCAGTGGTCATTCTTGGTACCCTTGCAGATCTGAAGACTATCTTTTGCTGTAAAAGGAAAGGAGAAAGTGAGTGTGAGGGCAAGTTACACTGCTTGAAATAAATGTTAAAGGCTTCATTCCTGTAGCTTTTTCTGCTAGTTTTGCAGGCTGCAGTACAATGTCTAGAAAGCATTGTGTATTTATGACCCATCATTGGTAGCAACAACTAAAACTGATGTGATATCTGGAGTACTAATTGTTTTAGGGGTTTTGATGTGTAATCAAGGTAGATAATAAAGCAGAGACAGATTATACACCTCATTGCTTGGTACAGTTCTTGAAGAAGGTTGTAGGCTATTATGTCTTCCTTGTTTCACTGTATTATTTAAGTTGATCTGTGCTGTTGTGACCTGGGCACAAGGCTGGGCTGAACCTAGGATTATGTATCTCTAACTCAACATGCATTGGCTTTTTCCCTTCCTGTCTATTCTGGTGACCATCTAGGGAACGAATTTTATTATCTTGTTTGGTTTTTTTTCATTCTTGCAGCCCTCATTAAACCTGTCCACCTGCAGCCCAGAAACTGACTTGGGAATATGAACGAGTGTATTTTTTCTATGTAAGCAGTGTTTCTGTCAGGAAGTTAGTCTTAGAAAAGGAAGAAGAGTTTGGTTTCTTTTCAGTGTGATTCAGTGCAGTACTGGTATTTTAAGGTTGTGATTCTGCTCTCTGTCAGCAGGAAAAATACTGATACCACCTTGAGACTGGCACACCTGCATATTAGGCTTCATATGGGTATGCTGCACACAGTATTGTTTTTCAGATAGACATCTAGTTATACTTAGTCTTTATCCAAGCATAAGCTTTATATTGATAAGTGATAAAATTAAGGCTGTCTTGGAGGCACAGGTAAGGACTTCATTTTCTTGGTCTCTATTCTAGCCTCCTGTCCCTCACATCTTTTCTCTCTCCCCCACTACACTCCTCTCCCCAATTCCCACCCTTCTCCCAATCTTGATGGCCAATGAGGAAATTAATGGGATAAAGCTAAAACTAATACTCCTGCAGAAATTTGTGCTCTTCCCGTCTTCCACCCAATATAACCACTCGTATACTGTGGTACATCATTATGAAGCGTGGCCTGAGAACCTTCTGTGACTGTATAGTACAGACCGAAATTGGGTTTGGGAATAAATCAGCCACCAACAGAAGGCTTAATTGTATGGATTGAATGTTGCAGTTCAAATATGTATCAAGCTGATTTTTAGCTGGGACAGTTTTCTAAGCATAAATAAAATCATTAATTTTGGGTGTGTATCAGATGTTAAGCATGTTTTGGTTTGTTCCAGTAGCCGGATCGAGCTGGGAGATGTGACGCCACACAACATTAAGCAGCTGAAGAGGCTAAACCAGGTCATTTTTCCTGTCAGCTACAATGACAAGTTCTACAAGGATGTACTGGAGGTTGGCGAACTAGCCAAATTAGGTACAAATATTCTTGCTAGTAGTTGTGGGCTATGGTGGCAGAAGTGCTCATCGTCGCTATCCATAATGGTTTTGAATAGCATATCCTTCTATTTTGTTGTTTTACATAGTGAAAAAGAACTGTTTGGGAACCTCAAAAAAGCCCCAGTCGGAATGTCAGAGGGTTTGTGTTCTAAATAGGTTCCACTTTACTGGGAATAGGCAGGTGTTCTGTTATGGCAGAAAGCCTGTGATGTGTGCTGCCAGCTTATGTCCTGATGTCACTGCTAGCTGGTTCGTCGGAGTACTGTTGGTAATGTCACTCCTAGTGTTAAGCCACAAAGTATGATATTTCATTTGGATGGGAGAATTAGCAAGAGGGAAGGAAGATATAGAGTGTAAATGAAGGAGCTGTATGTATAGTTTGAGATTTGTGACTGATAACGTTTTCCTTCTCTCTCTGGCAGCCTATTTCAATGACATTGCAGTGGGAGCAGTGTGCTGTAGGGTGGATCACTCCCAGAACCAGAAGAGACTATACATAATGACACTCGGATGCCTGGCACCCTACCGAAGGCTAGGAATAGGTAAGGAAGAGCTTCTTTTATGTGCAAGTCTTCAAAGAAACCACATTGCTGTGCAGCCTACTAAATGCTCTTTCAGGTTTTTGACCAAGATTGTGCACTTTTAGACCACTGATTTCTCTGGAAGGGACTTTGGGGAAGGAGTATGATTTATGGTGTGCTCCTTTTTCCCTTCCTTTCAGAAATTGGCTTTTTGTAGAACTTTCTAATTCAGGATTTCGGAGTATTTTAATCTTAATCATGTTATCATACTGTGAGGTAAATACTCTGCTTCTATAGATGTGAAAATTGATGCACAGACACATGAAATAGCTTGTTAGAGGTGCACAGCCAGTATGCAAGTCATGTATAAGTTGAACACAACATTCCTTCATTAGGTTTCCAAAGGGAAGGAGTGTTTCTATTTATCTTTTTCAATACTGCTTATCACTGCTCAGGGGTAGTATCTGCTTTCTGTCTATACTGCATTTAGTTCTTTTCTCCATGTTGCAGATTTATAGGCCAGACTAATGAAGACCTCACAGTAACTTGTTTGCTTTGACAAGCTTGAATGCAAAACCAACTTTAAATTATTTACTAGGTCTTCATTAGAAAACTTCCCAATGCTCTCACATTGTTCTGACCCCATAGCTGAGGTGAGTTTAGGACCTTGAAGCTAGTGTTTAAATAAGCTGCTTTACACACGTACTTTTGGGATGGTGTTTTGTTGTTGGGTTATTTGGTTTGGGTTTTTTTCGTCAAAGAAACAACTAATTAGATTTTGTGACAAGTCAGGAAGATAGTGAAATACTTACAAGCCATGTTTTATTTGCCTTGCCTAGTTCTCACAAGCTCAGTCATTTTAACCTATCTGCAGTTAACCTGCTTCTCCTCAAGAAAGCCCTTAGCTAAGTATAGACTTTATTGTGTGCTTCTGGTTTTCTTAAGTATCTCTTTACCTTTTGGCAGGAACTAAAATGTTGAATCATGTCTTAAACATCTGTGAAAAAGATGGCACTTTTGACAACATCTATCTGTAAGTAAATGAGTTCTACTCATGCATTTTTTTTTGAGAGATGATAAAGGCAAATATGGGAGCAAAGGGAGGGAAATCCAAGAACATTTGTATTTTGTGTTACAGTGGGGTCATGGGGCATCTTGTAAGTAATAGTAAGAAAGCGAGGGGTCACATTCTGAGCTTGTGTGATGCTGGGAAAACTAAGCTTTGCTTGCTTTAGAAGGGCTTTTGCAAATTAGTTGAATTTGGATGTAGTTTAGTTGCAAATGGCTTTCTGCAGGAAAGTAATGAGTATGACAAAAAATATGTGGAAAAACTATTTTATTTCTTTTTTTTACCATACAGTGTCAGCCTCAGAATGGAAAATGCTGCAGGTCTTGCGTGCAGTTTTGGTGCATTTGCTGTCTGTCTTTTATGACAGTACTGTGTGGGTTAGAACACCAGATCAGAGGTGCTTACAAACAGTCTAGGTTCGTGTTCAGTAGCAAGGCCCAAATGCTTATTCCTGTTCTTACATTCTGCCAGATCAGCTGCTTATGCAGCAACACAGTAAAGCAGGTCAGTGCCCTGACCCATCTTGGGGAGCTGTTTCCAATTTTGATTCTGGGTGGGGTTAGGTTTTTTCTTTGGTTTTGTTTTTTAAATCAACTGCATGGCTGCATAAGCAATTGGTGTGATGCAGACATGAGAACGAGGACTGGGGTAGGGGACAGAGCTACTTAAAAGAGCACTGCCATTCAAGAGATCGCCATGGAAATAAAACCTGAAATCCATAGATGCCAAAGCTTTGTTTTCCCCCTTGCTGCCAGCTGCACACTTGGGCTTCTTCCAGCTCATTGGTATGTGTGTGATTACCAGGTGCTCACTTCTCTTGTCCATCACTGCCAGTTTATGCTAGTACAAACATGGTGCACTGTTAGGGATAGATCCACAGCAGGTACAACTTGAATGCACTTAGGTTGCCACAGAACTGCACCTCGAACTCTTGCCTGGACTGTTAAAGATGCTAGTGAGTAGTGTTTGATACACTAATATCAATGCAAATGGAGTGACTTTCTCCTCAAGTTTAGCCCAACTGTGCCAAGGAGATGCAGCCTTCCAAGTCCGCTACTGTTGTAGCTTTGAGCCATCTCTGTAAGAGGTGTTTTAAGGAGGAGTCTGAGTACAGCTGCTTTTGGCTTGTATTCCTGCTCTCCTGCCTCTGAAGGAATGGTAATGGACTCTCAGATGCCTCCTAGTTGGCACAGGCTTTCACTTCTGCCTTTGCATGTTCCTATGTGCCTAGGGAAGAAACTGTTTGCTGGATTTAATGCAAAACCGAGATCCTTCATAATTCTTTCCACTTTCTAGAGTAGAATTCTGAGATGATGATAAATAGCTCCCAAAGTTGGGCATAATAAAGGTCTTTTAGTGGCCTATTGATTTTATTACTGTGTCTGTTGCTTGTGCATCTTCTATCTGAACATACTATGTAGCTTCGCACCCAACTAGCTGTCAGAGTATAAATTTGTCATTATTATGAAGTTCCCTTTTAGCTATTTGGTGCTTATGGGGCTTAGCACTAAGATCTTTCTTTTTGTTCTGCTGTTACTTCCAGCGTCGCTTTGGTTCTGTGGTTATGCAGCATGTTGTCATGATGAAGTGATTCATGAGCTTGTGCAGTGTCCACCGTTTTGGGGGCTTGTTTAATGCATACCTTTTGTTGAGCCAAACATCCCTTTTCTCTTTATTTTAATAGAACTTGTGCAAATAAATCTCGTAGTTGCTTAGGATGAAGAACTGGTGGCTGTTTGGTTTGGAGGCCTTTTCAAGCTTTCATGCTTGGAATATGCTAGCAAGATCTGTAAAACTCTGAGGGAGATAGGAAAAAGGGGAAAAGGACTTTGTAAGTCCATGGGGCTTTTTTTATGCTTCTATGGCTTTTTGTGAGGAGAGAGGGGAACTTGAAAGTGAGGAAGGAGTTAAAATTGCATTGAACACCATTGCCAGTTTTGTGTGGCAGCATGCAGGGATCAGCAGTCAGACAGCTGTTTTGGTCACCTAAGAAGTGTCACGATAGGAAGTTAAAAGTGAAATTTATATTTCTACAAAATCTGTCACTTCCAGATTAAGAAAAATTGAAATTACTGAGCTAGGAATGCTTCAGAGTCTGTTATTTGTGTACCTTAAAAGAGCTTTAATGAGGGGAAACATTTGGCACTTCTCAGAAAAATTACTGCAGGCTGTCCAGGAGCTGTGTGTTAGCTCAGGATTGGTCTGGGATGAGCAAAATTTCTAGTCCTGATTTTCCACCATCATTCCTGTCTCTTATCTAGACAGCTCCTTTTGTTATCCTTTGACTGTTCTGAGTGTGGAGGCAGAAGACTGAACCACAGAAAGTTCTGATCCCTGTCTCTTTCTCTCCCCCTTTCTGTCCCAGGCATGTCCAGATCAGCAATGAGTCTGCAATTGACTTCTACAGAAAGTTTGGCTTTGAGATCATCGAGACGAAGAAAAACTACTACAAGAGGATAGAGCCTGCAGATGCCCACGTGCTGCAGAAAAACCTCAAAGCCCCTTATCTTGGCCAGAACGCAGATGTGCAAAAGACCGACAACTGAACAAACCCCCAACGAACACTTTCTTGCACTTGCTTGTCGCCAAATAAGGAAAGAGAGGCCTCTTGAGTTTGATTTTTGGTTTTAACTCCACCCCTTCATTCTCTTTAATTTTTTTCTTCTTGACCTCTCTCCAACAAAATGTAATGTAATGCTTCTTCCAAGGATTGTCCGATCATGGTTGGGGTTGGGGTGGTTTTTTGAGCTCTCCTTTCTGATACATTTGGGGTTGATTTTGTTGGGGTTTGGGTTTTTTTTTTTTTTTTCCTTTTTTTTTGAGGGAGGTGATTTCAGGTTCTTGTTTATTGTATTTTGTTCTTTGCTGGGGTGGGAAATGGTGCATAGATCCAAGTCTGAGGTGCGGAGGGCTTGAGCAGGTTATCCTGGTGACAAGTTCCCTTCACAATTATTTCTTTCAATAAGCAGAATGTAAATCCAATGGGGTGGGAGGAGGGGAGGGAAAAGGAAAAGCAATATCTTGTCGTTTGACTCCTACATCATTGTGGTTTTTATAACCTACAGGGTACTTTATTCCCCCCCTCCAACCTTTGAATGTTACTTCAGGACTTCCCGCTCCTCCTCTTAGTTCCTCCCACCTCAAAAGTATGTTTAGTTCTTCCCAGTATTTTCAAGTATGGCTTTTTCCTCCATCTTTTGCTGAGAAGGGTGGGCTGCTTCCCCATACCTTTTCACTCTGCCTGGCTTGATCTTTTTGAATGTTTTTTTTTAACTACTCCTCACCCAAGCTGGTGCTACATTTCTTAACTGACCGACAGGAGAATTTAGAGTGGTCTTTGGTTTTCATTTTCATTTACCCAACTCCCAGCAGACTTTTGCCAGAGTAAGAGCTAGATCTGTTGTTGGCAAGTGTAACCTTGTAAAAGTATAAATCCTGAGGCAGGACCCTTGCTTTGAAAATGGGTGAAATGCTGTAGGGCTCATTGCGAGTTAGTTTGATCGGTGGTTTTGGGATGGGAAAAGTGACTGTGACCACTTTACCAGCTTTGATAACATAAACCACATTTTTTACAGCTACTAAGCTTGTGGTGACACATCTGAGATGAGGCAAGGGTTGAGGAGACCAGGCAGCAAGGCTGAGAAGGCAAACATAAATCCAACCCTAATCACAGAGCTTTGCAGGGGTTTCCTGGATTTTGTTGGGATTAGCTTGGCTTGCTGTGTTTATGTGCTCTTTTGGGAGGAGGTGGTGAGGAACTGCACAGTTTGCCCCGCTGAGAATGATTTTCCCCTTGCCTTGTTCAGTGGTAATAATGCAGTTCTCTCTGAGAGGGTGTTCATGGATCACCAGAGAAAGCAGCATATATTAGAGCATTTTATGGGTTTGGAAAATAGGCTGGCTGGCTTCTTCCTAGTACTGTAACCTCAAAGCTACGGTAAACTCTACTAAGCCTGCTTTGCATCTTTCCATGCTTCGTTTGCGTGAATATCAGTGCTCCTTTCTAGGCACTGTTGCCAGCAATTCTATGTATGCCAATACATATACCAACTTGAGCTTGGACTCTTCTCCAAGCACATGGGAAAGTGCACTGAGCTGAGACAACACCAACCTGCCCCATCCCCCAAGTAGATATTGAGCTGCATTCCTTTCCTGTTTGTTTTTTAAAGTGTAAGTCTGCATCTCGAATGCATCTGCTTTGAAAGCCTCCAACCTCTATAGTGCGCATTGCAGCATACATCTGGTTAGTAGGTGCTGTCCAGTCATTGAAGGGTGACTTGGGAACTAAGGATTTCAAGACAGGGAAGTTGTGGTGAGGCGAGGGATGGCACCCCTCATTGCACATCGTGGTCTTTGATATCCAGAGAGGTGACTATAGCTGCTCCGGAATTACTCCTCCTTTCCCAAAGGTGTGCAGTCCTTGTTGGAGTGCATCTTGACAGACCTATGCTGAAAAGTGGATACTTTATTTGCTGGGTTTGCACTAACTGAGTCTTGGGGATGGGCAGATCGCCAACAACAAAAGCCCCTCTGCATGGCCTGAGCATCTGTGTTTGCAGCACTCTGTGGCAGACTCTGGCTAGAAAGATGCAAACGGTTTCCTCAGCCAGAGGCAGCCTAGTTTTGATGAAAGCTTATTTTTAGAACTGCTAGGACCTGCTCGCACTGGTTATGTTGGCAGTTCCAGCATCTTTCTAGAAGGGGGTGTATTGAAGCACAATTAGCTTGTCATATGCCAACATAGTTTCCCTGGCCATCTGTAGACCAAACCAAGAGAAGTATGTGGAGGGAGAGGGATAGTATTGTATTTGAGGATGTTTGTGCAGCACAGCTGTAACTCAGACCATAGCTGCCTCTGGTGCCAAGCAAAGTGCTCTTCATTCTAGTAGAACTAAGTGTTTGGGTTGGGTAGATGGGTGTGGGGATACGAACTCTTAGGATTTGCTGTTGTCGTAGGCTTCCACAAATCGGTGTGTTTCACAGACAGTTTTCCTTCAGGTTTAAAAGTATGAGTCTGATGTCTGAAGTTACTTAGATTAACCTTTGTTTCTGTCTCTTTTTGCTTTGGGCTGCCATCATTCTATGAATGTATCCCTGAAACCAATTCTTAAAGCTCCTATTCTACAGCAAACCTGCCTCATTGTAACTCCTGTTAAAACGTTTTGTAGGAGGTAGAAGAGAGAGTGACCACAAATCTAAGACTCCTTTTCCCAGGCTATTAATTCTGGAAAACAGTTGTTTAATCTTGAATACATGGTTTAATCTGAATCTCATAGAAAGCTGTGTTCCCTGTACATGGATAAGGGCAGGTGAAGGTCAGTAGTTCTGGGTGACAAACAGTTGTATTTTATTGGTATATCAGCCATGTTGAGTGTGGGAGGAGAATGCTGTATCTTAGTGCTGTTACCCGGAGGTACTGAAACTGTGAATTGTCTGCTTACTGCAGAGAGCTCCAGTTAGTTTGGTCATTGCTGCAGCAGGACCTCCTTTGAGCTTGAAAATAACAGCTTGTGAACAACTGAATTTTCTAAAAGTTGGGAGAAAAGAAAGGTATTAGCACTTCGTCTTCTGGATGAAGACAGAGCAAGCGAAATGGATGTAACTAACAGCTTTAGAGTGTAAATTGTGTATATACGAGTTACTCCTGAATCTCTGCAACTGGTTTTGTCATACATCGGTTGAAGGATGAAGATGATATTCACAAAAAGACTCCTATTAGAGGAAACCATGGTACAGGGGAAAAAGAATCATCCAGGAGAAATATCCCTCATTTTTGGGAGGGGAAGGGAGAGAATTTATTTTGTGTATACAGAAGCCGGTTGAATTTACATGATGCAGCTAGTGGTTAAACCTGCCAACTAAATATGACATACTGTTACCATTGAAATAAACTTACGTTGTATTTCATTAAATCTTGATGGTGCCCTGTGTCTAATAAAAATATGATCCCCCGAATTGTTCTCTTCTCCCCCATGTTGTAATCCAGGTCAGCTGCTATGCACAAAGTCTGTGTTTTGTAAAGTGTTTGCTGACTTGGATGTTTCTTTTGCATCTGCAACTGCTTCCTGATTCATTTGGCTAAGACCCCCCCTGGTGTCTCGAGTTAAGATTCACTCAAAGGTATACTGTATGCAGTTTACAGATGCGTTCTCAATGTTACAAGTTAAGTTGCAGGGGGAGCAAATTATTTACAATAAGGTGGTCCATTTTTAATCTGTGTCATTGCCCTTGTACGTCAGGAGCATGTTTTGGTTTTTCTCAAACTCTTTAGAAATACTGTTCAGAATAAACATGCACTATTTGAGTTATGTCATTTACAATTTGTCATGTGCACTTTCTTTGCAGTCCAGCTGTTTCGCTCTGAAATCAGATACAGGATATTCCTCAGATGTTTCCTGAACTGTGTAACTTGGAAGATTTCTACCATGAACTGTGAGTTGTGCTGCTGTGATGAATGCTGTGGGTGTCTGACTGCTGAGGAGACGGGGGTCTGGTTGTTTCCCTGAAGCTATGAGTCTTTCCTCAGAAATCCTCTGTCGTGTGAGGTCAGGGGGAGGAGAGGAAGAGGGATTCTCCTGGAGTAGTTTTTCATTGGCAAGTGAGCAGTCTTGAAACAAACCATCCAGGCATTAAGAACACTGCAGCTGGTTTTGGACTTTATAGGTTATATATTTGAAAGCGTTCAAACTAATTGCTAGCCATTGCAGATCTCGACAACAGTCTTTGAAAAACTATGTTCTGTACCTATAAAAGTAACTGGTCTTAACGTGCAGCAAGTACTCTTCCACACTGATTTTTCTCAGGTATTGAAGTAAAACTCACCTCTCTTCTTAACTGTTCCAGTCTCTTAAATCCATTGTTTGTCTGTAGCTTTTTTTCTGTTCCTCTCCTGCTTTGCCATGCCACTTGCAAACTGATCGAGTTACACTGGGGTACAGTTTCTGGGGAAAAAATGTTACTGTTAATACTCTATCCCCGTATTTACATTCCACTGGAAACTCCTTGATCAGTAAACGGAGTTGCTTGCATTCGTTAGGATAGAATGCAAAACCAAAGCTTGGGCTGTGAAACTTGACTGTGGTCTTGAGCTGCTGCTTCTAGCTGTCTTCCCTGACCTCTGCTGGGGGGCCTGGAAGACGCCCATGGAGATAAACCTTCATCACTCCAACCTCACCAGCAGCTGCACAGGCTGAAATGCTTTTGCTGTATTTAAACTGCTGGAGTGGTTCTCCAAACCATTCTGCTTTTATTGATCTCTGTCATGTTTGTTTCCTTCTCCACCCTCATCCCAGTTACCTCTCTAACAGCCTATACAATGTTAGTTCAGTTACTTCTGTACAGGGAAGATACCCCTGTATCTTCTGTAAAGATCAGATACTCCTGATCTTTTATGTTGCCCTTTCCCAAAGCTATGCTGGTTCTACAGGCAGTTCCATTGCCCTAGCTGTTTTAGGTGTGTACTGTGTCCTTGGAATGACTTACAGCGCACTATAATCTCTCAGTTACAATTTCCTGCTTGTTTTGCTGTTAATGAGCTGATGATTCAAAGAACAGTACTGGTGCTGGGATTTAGTGAGTGGTAAAGTCGGGTCATTCGCTTCACATGAAAAATAAGGGTTGTTGGGTTTCCCCCAGTGTGTACATCACCCTTTTTACCTGTGCTGGATATTATTTGCTGTTACAGTGCCCAGTCTCTCAACATTAGAAGATTCACCTGTCATTCCTTATTCTTGCTACCTTGATTAAATTCCAGCAAATTTTCATCTTGTTCTTCGTTTTGAAAATGGTGTTGAGGAGTATGATGCCAGCATAAATCTTTAATTCCACTGCTAACCTCTTACTAGGGTAAAAGCTGATCTTCTATTTTATGCCTTGTGATTTCTGTCTTCCAATCAGTTCTCTATCCCTGTGGGGTACTATCCTCTGGTGCTGCAGTAGCTTAGATTGCTTTAAAATCCCTGTCCAAAAGCTCTTTCATAAGTCGTTTTGAATATCTGTCAAACCAGCCTGTCAGCTGAGTGTTGTCATATGTTTCTGGCAGAATTACTTCTCATAGGGGTTCTCCAAATGTAATCAACCCACCTAGTCCAGATGCTTTATATAGGACATGACTGTTGCTTTACATCCTTTTTTTCTTGCCTGTAAAGAAGCGTCAGATAAGCCAGATGATGGAAAGGTTACTGTGTTCCTCTTTGTATCCCGCCTTCTTTCCTCCTCCCTTAGTGCTTCAGGGCATACACTTTTACTACTGTTTTGCCTGAAGGCATTGTGGCAACACCAGCCAAAGCCCTCTCTGCTGCTCTCTTTCATGTATATGGCCCATAGTGCAAGAAACTCCTGCACCTGGAGAAGGATGCACTGACCTGTCTTCTGGTTGCCCTTCTGTCAGCTGCTGTATCACATCGTACAGACTGAGGCCATTACTGCTCACTAAATTATTGAGTCCAAACTTGCACTGCAGCCAAGTATTATATCTTCATGCAGGAACAGTACTTGAGTTGTCTTGGTTACGACTATCTAAAATGAAGTTGAAACTCTTCCCCTGTCACACTAAAAAGTCATCTACTCATTGTAAAGTTCTTCTGGATACTTGTGCAAAAGTGTTTTGCTTTTTAGGTGGTTTGTATTTTGTTGTTGGTTTTAAGCATTTTGCCATATATTTGCTTGTTTATATATATCCTGTCAGAAACAGGCAGCTGTGGGTCAGCAGTTTCCTGTTACATATGATTTCACCACTAATTTGCACTGCAAAATCCACTGCTCTTTTACAGGGGGGAGGAAATAACTCAGTTTATATTGGAATAAATTGATGGAGCACAGGTATTTCAGGTTTCCCTTGTCCTTCAGTTTGGTTGTGTCATGTCAAAACTCTGCTTTATATCATATAATGTTTGAGGACAGTATGAATACAAGATGCTTTCTGGGGGCAAGGCTTCTATGTTTTCCATAACAGCTCTGCCTTTTTAGGTTGTGTCAGAAGAGGCTTTTGCAACTCCAGTATCACCGGATATAGAGGCAAGCAGAGATACGATGTATGTGTAAAATACGGTTTGCACTCGTAAAGTACATTGGAAAAGAGGTCCAGAACAGCTATGGAAGGAAACCACTGCGCCTGGAAGTGGAAAGCTGTCTTATTGTGACTAGTAATTGAATTGGGTGTTAACAGCTCTGCACTTGAGAGCGCCGTTAATGACTGAGTCTCTAATTTAGAGGACAAAGCACCACTTTTCCGGTCAGATTTAATTCCAAAGGAAGGCGGATGAAGGATTTAATTCCCCCAGCCGCGTGTCAGTGATGGTGTTACCGAGCCGATGATGGCAAAAAACGCGGCGCTGCTCCTTTAAGTACGTCTCTCCGCCCATCGCCCTGCGTGCTGCCCTTCCCGCTCTCCCATTGGCCAGCAGAGACGCCAATCTCCGGCAGTTCCTGTTTCGGCCACCTTAACTTGTTGACGCTTCTCACGCCGATCTCAACCTCTGTGGCCTCTGATTGGTCGCCTCGTCAATGTTCCCGGTACCGATTCGTCCGCGCCGGTTTCGCCCCGCCCATCTGCGCCGAGCAACGCCTTCCCTTCTCTCTGCCTCTTTGATTGGCCCCCGGGGCTCAGCCCGCGCGCTCGGATTGGCTGCCGCGTGCCGCGCGTGCGAGCAGCAGGGTGCGCTGCGCGGGAGGGGGGGACCCGGCGCGGAGGCAGCGGCAGGA
>JANRGW010037085.1:0-24920 GCA_024733675.1 Psilopsiagon aymara
ATGCTGGGGAGGGACTCTTCATTAGGGACTGTAGTGAGAGGACAAGGAGTAATGGGTTCAAACTTAAACAGGGAAAGATTAGATTGGATATGAGGAAGAAGTTCTCTACTGTAAGGGTGGTGAGGCACTGGAAGGGGTTGTCCAGGGAAGTTGTGAATGCTCCATCGCTGGCAGTGGTCAAGGCCAGGTTGGACATAGCTTTGGGTGGCATGGCTTAGTGAGAGGTGTCCCTGACCATGGCAGGGGGGTTGGAACTGGATGTTCTTAAGGTCCTTTCCAACCCTAACTGTTCTATGATTCTAACATTTTTTCCTTTCTGTTCTTACTAGGAAGGTACTTGAGTTAGATAGTCACAAACCATCTTCTGATTTTTAGCTTACATTTGTGATTTCTTGTTTATACATCTGTCCTATGTCTTTGTGATATCTGTCCTATGACTTTGGATTTAAATAGCTCTTCTTCCATATTTCTGCTTGCTTCCCCAATATATTTATAGATAGCAGTCATATCCCCTCTTAGACTTACTTTAATTAGGCTCCTGCGGTTTCTCTAACATGACGGGCTCTCCATTGCTCTGATCATCTGCCAGCCATTATTTGTTTCTGTTCCAGTTTTGCTTTCATTTCCTGTGAATATGAGGGACCAAAATTGTGCCGACTACTCAAATGAGGTGTCAGCAGTACTCTGTGATTTCCTACTAGTATTTCTTAGTCTTTACTGGAAATAATAGTAAAGACTGAGAGTAATAGCTCCTTGCAATGCAGATTTTTTTTTTTGCCACCTTCCACCCTGGTGGTTTATAATCCTGTGATCGATTAGTACAATCAAATCTTCTTCCTCTTATGTTAATTTGAGAGCTGCTATAGGAGGCTGATTATACTTACAGGAACACACATAGCACTATTGCTCTCAGTAAATGCAGCTCAGGTGAGATTTTGAGCTTGCAGTAAATACTCTAGGATGATTGCATCCATTATGTTTAACTAAATTGCTTGGTAAAAGCTGAGCCTCTCACCTTACAGGAAGCAAAGCAGCAAAACCCACAGCAGTAGTTGTTGCTGAATGGCATGATTTTAACATGATGTTAACACATAACCCACCATGGCAACCAAATGGATGAAATTAATTTTGAAGTATGATCTGTAAGAATTTGAGGAGAAATTGATAGTTTTCATGACCAAAATGTTCCATTGCTTTTTTTTACAAAACATTAATATGGCTTTTGTGTACCTATGTTTGCCTCCTTCAGCTGATTCTGTTTTTCACAAAGTGCTGGTTATGTAGAAGTTCTATGGTTCAATGAAGAAAGGGCAGGAGCTAGACAGATGACTTACACTTGCTCAAAAAATGTTTATTTTGAGGTCAGAGTTTATGGAAAGGAGTTGGGAGCCATGAGAGAGTAGTTTGGTCATTAATAGCTGGGCTCAACTCTAACCTCCAGCTCCTTCACCTCATTAGCAATACTTTGGAAATGCCAGTGCTTTGGCATTTGTGGGCTTCAAACTTCTTAAATCTTGGGAGAAGTTATTTTCATGAAGTGTGTCTGTCACTGTAATGAGCATAGGGAATGAACTACACCAGGCCGTTTAAAAATTAGGATTTTGCCGTGGTAAAAAATGTGCTGGAAGTCACTTTTCAGCGCATTACAATGTCAAAAGCCCTTAAACTGATGAAAGCATTTTGAGTGATTCTGAAGTGGGTTACATTCAGAAGAATTTCTTTTTCTATGGCTTCTAACCATAACATTCAAACCACAAAGAAGAAAGCTGCAAGGTAGAGTCACACTTGGCTTGACATTGGCCTGGACCTGTAGTGTTATTTGTAAACCCTGATATGCCAAGCAAAAGAAGTGTCCTGAACAATTTCATTTATTACAGTACCTAAAGCCAGACACTCATGTCCATCTTCTGAGGGCAAAGAAGTATAAAACAGATTCTTCTACTGCTTAGAGAAACCATTTCAAGGAATGACTTAATTTTGCTTTGGGTATCACTGGAGTCTAGGAAAATGCACCTTCAGCTGTATGTGTCTGGTGGTGCATAAACACATAGGAAAGAGGGGAATAGCACTAAGATACTGGCCCAGCTCATGCTAGCGGGCTCGTGTTAGCATAAAGCTGTCAATCTTGTTCAGAGGCACAGTTACATGCAGAAGTCATACTACTGCACCTTAAGCGCACCGACAGTTAGTGCTTTTGCTCCCATAACAGCACTTGTCTGCATTTAACTCAACTGCAAGTGCTTGGTGCCTCAGTACTAACCCAGCACAACATCAAGAAGAGTTTCTAGACATTCTTGTGCATCTAACTGATCATAAACTAATCTAACAATAAACACTAATAAATTTGAAATATTTTTATCTGTCTTTTCAATGGCAGGCGGATTAAGAATGCATTGTCAGAATGACAGACAAGTGTGAAAATCTAAAGTTTGGAATACTGTTGTTAGATAATTAAGAAGCTGATTGCTAAAGGGGGGTGAAGTGTTTACAGAAAATCTAATAAGGTATAGCTAGTCCTTTTAGATAAAAACAAGACATGAGTCACTTTCGTTCTTTATTAAAAAAAGTCAGATTCGACTGTCATTAAAATAAATGGGAATGCTCCTAGTTGAAAAATATTAGGACTTTGATATCAAAGGTGAGAACAATCAGATACACCTGTAGGACTGGTCTAGCATTTTCTTCTGAAAATAGTACATAACATCTCTTAGTGTCAACTGAACTTGTTATCCACATTTGAAATGGAAGTTTATATTTAGTGAAACATATCATGACCATTAGAAAGTATGAGTCAAGTCCTGAATTACTGCTCAATATATATCCCAATCAGGGCTCTGCTATATTGTATAAGTAATGGCACATTGCACAAGTAAAATCTTGCAGCCTTAGACCCACAGCACTTCTGTCTAGACTTTCCTTGCAGAAGAGAGAAAATTTCGTAAGGTCTGCATCATTATTGACCAATAATGTCAAATGTGGTTTTATATGCAGTGTAACCTGATTGGGTACACACAGCACAGTATTTTAAGATGGGAAGAAAAGGTTTCTGTGATGCTGTAACGCCAAGATAAAGATCTAGAACAACGTGGCAAAGAAACTAGTATCATTCACATGAGAAAGTGGTGGTCACCCCTTTCTTCTTGCGGAGAGAGCCAGTCTGTATACCAGATTTTTGAAGCAAAACCCTTTTATGAATCTCTGTTGAATGGCTTCCTTCCAGCCACCTGGCTTGTTACAATACCAAGCTTTCAATTAGAGCTGTCACTTTAAGTGGGTGTCCACTACATAGTCACATCTGGCTTGTTGCACACCACAGGAAGGAGCTTTGAAGTTGTAGCTGCCGGTAATAAATCAGTGTTTGTCAAACAAACTTTTTTTTTCATTCCAGAAATGGACTCAAAATATGGTGGGGTTTTTATGTTTTACCAGGGAGAATATTTTAAGCATTTTGTGCTTTCTTTTCCATTTCATGGAATTATAAAAGGGAACATGCGAAGCCTAGGTGAGTAAACAATAAAATCAAATGGCTCTTCTCTCCTATAGTGACCTGTGAGCTGTATAACATGAACAGTGATCAAAATTTGTGACTTTCTATGGAATCTTCCTCCTGGATAGATTCTTTCACTGCCTCCTTTACCTTTGAATAAGAAGCAGTACAGTTTACTGTGTCATTAATTGATTTTCACGGAACTTAAAAATTGGCATCTTTGAGACTTCTGTTTTATGAAATTTTTATTTTTTTTGTATAAAAGGAGAAAAAAGGTTAAGAGTCATTTGGGAGGAATGACAGGTATGCACACTCCCACCACCATGTAAACCTTACCTCCTTAGGAAACCACAAGAATAAAGTAGAAAACACTCCATGATTTATTTCTTAGCATCATTCCATTACAGCACCTTCCAGATATTTTTGTAATATCATGTGATTTCTATACATCTTAAGTAGCTTTAATTTTTTTTTATATAGGATTAAAGCAATCCCTTTGTAAAGACTCATCATGACAGTGCTTTAAAATGCCACAACTGTCAGCTCACAAGTCTTCTTAAAGTTGGATGGCTGACATAATAGCTTAATAGCGTCTACTTTTTTTTTCACTGACCTAAATCAAGAATTGGATGGATCAAGACTTCTCCCACTATGATCTCAAAGAAGGATTTGTTGTGGGGTTTTTTTTAATGTCATGTTCAGCTATTGGTTACTTTATGCTGAGCTGTGAACTCTGTGGTTATTGGAAGCAGCATTAAAAGCCAGGGAGTGCCTCTGTTTTCAAGAAGATCACTCCACTGTTGTAAGGCACCTGCCTGGTTGTAGAAATAATTTCAGCCATATAGGACACGTATTTGACCTGCAGACATCAGAGATGAACAAATCCAAATTGTCCAGAGTGAAGAGATTAAAAAAATTATGGAGGGTGAGTGAAAAATATGCATTAGTCTATTAGAAAGATTGCAATGGTAATGAATAAATGACAAGCAGGTAATTTTGATGTTTGCAGGCAAGCTGTCCTTCTGCATGCACGTTATTGATCAGACTTTTCATTGCAGGGTTTGATTGTATATTTCCTGTCTTGCAGATTAGTTGCATCTTTGTAGATTTCTGGAGACATTAAATGTTCAGGTTAATCTGACTTTTGAGAAAAGTTCTAGAGAATTTGAAACAACAACAGCAGCATTTATAGAGTAAAACCCCTTGAGGAAACTAAGCTAAACTGATTTCCTCTGTGGCCTTTAAAAATGCCATTCAAGGGTGGCTGAATATAAAAAAAAAACATTACCAAAACCTCTTTTTTTCTTCTCAGGTTGTATTTTAGAGCTGAAATAGATTGTAGAGCTGAACTATATGGAACGTGTTTAAAACACATGTGGCACTGAATGATGGTAAAATGAAATAAATAATAATAGAAGGGCAAATTGACTTTGTAAGCAGTTATATGTCTTATAGGTTGGAAATAAGACCACAGAGAAATTGAACAGATAGTTCTTTACCAAACATGAAGTTAATTTGGTGCAACAAGTGAAATGGACATCTCTCTGATGTCTCATAAACTGTTTTTTATAGGTTTTCTTGAGAAGTTTGGGGTCAGTTTTTCTCATTGTTAAATATGACACAAGCAGTTGTAATTTTAGAAGTAATTTTAAAGTCATTAAATAAATCTGTTTGGATGTTCTCAGACGATGGGGATCTGATATCAGTTAATGTAAGTTACATAAAGTATCTTGCATTATTAGTAAAATAAGGTATATTTTCCCTGATCTGAAACTCTGTTGACTTGCTTCCTGATAATATCGACTTGAGTCTTGAAAAGTAACCTTGTTTTGAGATTCCAGCAATTATGACAAATGGTTGATTTCCATAATATACCGCAATTCATAGTCAGGATGTTCATTGAATAGTAGAGGATTTCCATATTCTTAAGTCTCTCTTTAATTAGAAGTAACATCTCTATTTATGGTTTTGTTTGCTGAAAAGTGTTATTGCCTGAGTGACAATTATATTTTAATCATCACATACAAGTTTCGTTTGTGCAAACAGGCACAGTTTCCTTAGAAATTAAAACATATCCATTAAGCATAAGTAGATGCTGCATCATATTAAGTGACATGAGATAATTGCCTTAGTCAAAGCATGGTACTTAAATGGGCTCTGGGAGTGGTTTCATTTTAAAAGGCAAAATGTCCTCCTTGGATAGAAATGTTTTACTTGCATATAGCTGTGTATGTTGTTGCGCAGCCGAACACTTTGTCCTTTTCCTCCTATTTGTAAAAGCTATTGAACTGCAGGCTATTAAGCATCCTTTAACTGATGCATTTTCTGCTCTTCTCCCTAAAGCATTTGTCCCTGTTCCATCATTGTGTTACCTGATATTTCAGGGTAATATAGCTCAAAATTAAATTTCTGCAGAAGCAAATGTCAGTTTTAAATGTTACCATTTCTTTTTTCTTACTTCAAACTATTCTGGATAGAAGAATGTCAAAATCTTGAAGAGGGCTTTTATGGTTGGAATTAAAACAAAAGGGGTAGACCTTTTATTGTGCAGAGTGTGCATTTTTAATAAGCCATAATGTATTTATGCAGGATATTATATGTCTAAGATATGGCGCACACTCCCTTTCTCCACTTAACTCTCGGCATTAACTCGCTCAGTATTTATGGATATATCAAAATCATGATTTACATTGTACTTATCATTAACATCCCTTGCAATAATTCTCCATAGTTCTTGCCATCCTTCAGAATCCAGTCATAAAATGAAGAGATTAACAGATAATTAAATTAAATCCTTAATTATTTGGGGATGATGAATTCACTCTGTGATTCCAGAAAGGTGTAGAGAGCCTTTCTCACAAGCAGTATAAACTGAAACCAGTGGAGCTATGATGATTTATTCCTGACTCATACTGTTAATTATCTAGTCCTCTTTTAAAAACATATTAATAAAAATTGGATGTAGGAACTGTTTATTAAAATATGAAGCTTTCAAGATATTTTTGAAATATTATATGCACTCAAAGATAGCATTGCTTGAAAAGTATCGGTCATTTTTCATACCAAATAGAATGTCCTTCAGCAAAAGGCAGGGAAACTTCGCTTATTTCTCCAGCAGTTTCTGATATCCGTGGGAAGGCTCTCATAGTTTTCAATTAATTCTTGATCTGGCCTGTAATTTGTGTGGATCTCCAAAGTGTTGGCATATATCACTGACAGTTAAATCTTCCACAGTGTTCAGCAACTATTCGCTCCTGCTGGTGAAGTGGCTGATACCTAAACACTCCTGAAGATACAGCCAGCTCAGCTAATTAAGTGCAGAAAGCCAAACTTAACAGAAAAAAAAAATCCCAGGAAAATTAATTGTAGGGTCAAAACCAGCAGCAACAATAACCAATCAATCTTTCTGTACTCAATTCTGAGTGCCATTGCTTAAAAAAATCCCCCTACAGTCATTATAAAGAAGATTACAGATTACGATATTTAATGGGCATGCTGGGCTATCATGAGGACTGAAGGTTATAATATTTAACTTACATGCTGGGCTGTCTCAAGAGCTCATTAGTAATGGCTGTTAATGATGCAGAGATAACTTGTACCAAGCTTGCAAGGAACACTGTGCCAGGTTTTGTTAGCAATAACGAAGTAAAGCAATCGTCATGGAAACATGAAAATTGTTATGAAAGTAAGTAATGGCTACTTCAAAGCCACCAAGTCTCTTGTGTAAACCTTTATTTAGAAAATGTTTAGAGCACACATTATTTACTCAATAGTACATACAATTGTGATCCATCATACCTATAACCATGTAAGCTCCTTTTTTTTAAATGGGTTTTTGACCTCATAGACTATGACAGCTATAAAACGCTGTTACGGTCTTTCATGCCAAGTATTTGAAGGGATATTTGGAATAAATGTGCATTTTTTAAAAAAAAACCTATAATTTGTTCTGGGAAGTGCTTATGGTCGTGGGCTGAATCAATTTGTTCTCTTCAGGAACAGCTCCTGGAGTTGTCACTGATTCCTTCAAGAAGCTGTACTTTCCTACTTTATAATTTGTGTATTTTAGGCTGTAAATTGGTATAAAAGCACTGACTCTGGACCTATTTCTCTTTCTCGCTGCTTCTTAAACACATATCTTGATAAATATTACTTTAGGTGGCTTGTGTTAGTATGCATAGGGACTGAGACTGAGATGTAAAAAGAATGTCTTATTGAAGTGCTTTTGAAATACATTATAATATAAATGAATTATAGTTATAGCCTCACCACCCAGATCCAAAAGCAGGAAGGCTGAAATGTTTAAACCTGTTGATAGAATGTGTATCCAGTCGTGTAATCCTGACTTTCAGGTAAAAAGGCTTTCACCATCCCTCAAGTGGCAGTGACCTGCAGATTCATTGCTGACGCCGTAGGGTTTGAGTGCAAATTCCAGCTAGTGTGGCCTTATACATTCTCTTTGTTTTCCATAACATGTCCATCAGGCAGCAGTATGGTGTAGCTTAAACCTTGTCAGAGAATGCCATTTTTATCTTGCAGTGTGCAGGACAGGTTCTTCTGGGTCATGCTGTGTCATTACAACCTGCAGGGGCTCTGCCTGTTCTGCCTGAGAAAGCACATGCACATACTATAAGCTGATTGCTGAAGGTCTGAACAAGCAAAGACAGATTTAGGAAAGGAAGCATGCATCTCAGGGAATGTCTCAATGACTTCTTTTCTGGCCCTCCCTGTAGTAGCTTTTAAGAGACTAATGGGTGCAAAAGTACATCAATTAGCAGCCCACACACGCCTGCCTTCCATTTTCAAGGGTGCCTCTCATCCTCTGCAGCAAGCACTAATGGGAAAAGGACAACTGGGAGAAAAGTGGGAAAGAGGGAGGAGGTATCTTCAGAAGACCCTCAACACAGTTGGGCACAGAAGGACTTGGACAGCCTCTGGCCCCTGACTGAGCACCTCCCGCATTCCAACAGCAAAGAATGAGCCTACAGCACCCATGGGTGCCTGCCCGGGCAGAACTGGAGCAGTCTTCATGTCGCATGAGCACCGGGGACCTGCCTGATGCCGATCTGGTTAGTGCTCTCAGGTCTAAGAGACTTCCTGAATCCCAGGTACAGGGGTGGGAGGTGGGTTGGGGAAACTGCTTACTGTGTTGCCACAGGGACACGGAGAGCTCAGGATTTCTGGTTTTGTGCTCCTCCCTTTACTTCATCCTCTCCTCACCTTTGATGATCAACTGGTAGGGAAAAGGAGGAGGAAACAGGGGTTTGGATGCAGCAGCTCACTACACCACAGCTTCTGTTGGGACCAACTCCCATCCCTCAGACCTCAGGTAAGGAACAGCAGTGACTTATGTGGCTTGTATTCCCCTTGTTTGGAGAAGGATTTGGCCATGTCCCCTTCAAGTCCCCTAATTTCAGGGACTTTCCATGGCTGAGTCAGGAGGCTCCATCATTCTCCCCTCCAGACCCACAGTTTGTGCCCTGGCCCAGGACTTGGCGATACTGAAAGGACTTGCGTGGAAAGTACTCAGACAGTGAACCAAAAAAGCTACTAAACATCAACCAATTGCATGTAAATGGGAATGAATCACTTACTGCTTTCTGCTTATGAAACTGACGAAGTCCAAATGCTCATCCTGGGGAGGCCACTTGTCACTGCAGCACTGTGTGTGATGCAGTTTGCTTCTGAGGATGACTGAAAACAAACTGCATTGATTTAAAATAATAATGGAAGGCATTTTAATGTTCTTGAGCATGGCAGTTAGTGCTGCAGAGGTCTTCCCTGCGATGATAGGTTTGCTTGAACTGGTCTCAGTTATTCAGGGCTTGTCCTTTGTGTTGTGTAACTAGTGAAACAAACTAGTGTGAAATTAGTGAAACTATAAATTAGTAGAAAAGTAGATTAGAGATATTGCTGTGTATTGCTCCTTTTATAACTCTTATAATGCTTCTAATTACACTTAACTTTTAATATCTGGTGTATTGGTCCAGAATGGGAACTACTTAATTCAGTACACATGTAAGTGTTAGATGTTTGACTGCCGTTCCCCAAGGTTAGTAAGGTACTCCCAAGGATGGTAAAGCTGTTAAATGTAAACTGGATTAGAGCATTTACACATGCTTACGAATCTCAGTGACCAGGCTTTAAATGGCTTGATTTAATTTTTTTAATGGGCTTTGTAAAGCAATCTACAAATATATCCTATGGCCACTTTAGATTAAAATGTAAAATAAGTGAAATTGCACATGCTGTTTTAAAATACTGCTTCTGCTTTCCATTTGAATTTTGCAAACCCCTATGGGTGAAAACAAATATTGAAACGTAATGCACTGATCCTGCAAACCCTTATTCACGTAAGTAATTTCACTCTTGACCGCAGTTCTTTTAGTTTCTGTAGAGACTGCCCATAAAATTAAACATATCTATAAATGTTTACTGCACTGTCAGCCAAAATTAATTAATTGGATTGTTAAAAAATAAGTGAAGGTAGATGTTCACTATCCTGGCAATATGAGGGTTTTGTATAGAATTGGTTGTAATGTAGCTAAGACATAAAGATCAGGAACTGAAGGGTGGCCTTCTGCTGGAATGTGTGCTCATCTGTCTTACCTGTGAAAAGTCTGACCCTGGCAATAAACTGCCAAGAAGACCTCCTGGAGGGGAAGGGCCCCTCCAAACATTTTGGCAGTCATAGCAAGTTCCTTTCATGTGGTTATTTTGTCTGTAAAAATAGGGGAAGCTGCTTGTTTATTAACTTTGTTTCAGTCTGAGTTACAATCATACTGGGGGTGACATCAGAACCACTTTACCACAGGGGAAATATTTTAAGCAACATTTTATAGAAGAAATAATGCTCTCAAAATGTCACACTGCAGTAAAGCTGGAATGCAGAATTCAGTGAGCAAATGAAAATGTTCATTTTTAAAAACTTTTCTTTAAAGTATTTATTTATTTTTTTTAATTACTTTTCACCTGTGATCCTCACTTCACAATAAAACATGCTAGCATCTATTTGAAAATCAGTCTCACTGATGCTGTCCTAATGTCTGTAATCACTGTTAGCGGTGACAGCATGCAGTACAAAATCTACTTTATCATTTCTAGTCAGTATCTTCACTGTGAATGATGAGTTCTGAGGTTTCTGGAGTAAAATCCTGGCCTGCTTGAAGTCACTGGCAGACCACCATCAGTTTTGATAGGTCAAGAATTTGATGCTGAGGGTCTTCTGGGTGACTGCATCTAATTTAACAAGCCATGTGGCACAGGGGCTTAGATTGCTACATAGGGGCTACATTGCTTGCACAGCTAGAGACTCCAAATATTCTGATCTTATTTAAATGAGATGCAACATATTCATAATTGATTTGGTTTATTTTTAAATTCTAAAGAGAGGGGAAAGGGAAAGGACAGCAGTGGAATTGAGCTCTCTATTCAGGGACAACATGAGCAGCTTCTTTGATTTTTGCATTATTTACCTCCAGGGTGGAGGGACCTCTGACCACCACAGGTCAGTCTCCTTTAGCTCTTTCTGAAAGTGTCTACATGGGCTGCATCAGCATGTTTGACTCCCATGGGCTGGGTTTCTCGGCACTAATAAAGCAAGGATGGGGAACCAATACTTGGCAATTTTATATAGCCACAGTGATCTTCTTGGTAGAGTTTGGGGTTTATTAAAATAAAGGGTCCATATGCCACTATCAGATATGGGAGCTTGAGTCTAGTCCTTCTAATTTAAGCTCCTAAATAGCCTTTTTCCTCTCTTGAGAAAGGGGGAAAAGCTATGAATGTGTTTTTCTTCCCAAAAGTATTAATGGGGGAGAAGCTGAAATGTATTTGCATTCACCAAAAATAGCTTTTCATGAAACAAATGTGGACTTTCATTTGCCCATATTTAAAAGACTGACAAAATGCTAATGAGAAATGTAAGCTTCCATCCCACACATTTCCAGTACTACAGATCACTTCCTCGCTAGTGGGATTCAGTGGTTTCTCTGCCTGAGAACAGACTGCCAGCTGCTCTTGACAGGCAGTTTTGTGGCCCTTTGAGGGCCTGTCAAGACAGATGGGTCACCCTCCTCAGCCCTGTGCCATGGTCCCAGGACGAAGGCAGATCTCTGAGACACACTACCTCCCCATCACCCAAAGAGATGAGAGGTCTCTGCAGTCTAGTGGGACCATGAGAGCCAGGCAGTGTTGTGACAGAGCTTGTTGGTGCCACAGCCAGTGCCGTTAGTCCCCTCTCCAATACAAAATGCTGAGCAGGGAGCAGCTCTTTCCGCTTTGCTGGCACTTCTACTGAAAAATGCTTTTCTTACAGATGCTTTCTTACACAGCTCAATTACAGTTTGCCTCCTCCAAGTAGAGGGCAAGTTTTTATTACCTAAGGCCTCATGCATCTTTGATACAAGGTACAGTTTACGTAAGCAAGGAAGTCTGTGAGCCTGGACCAAGCCGGCACCTGAGGAAGCCTGCTGTTGGTTGATCTTGCATGTGCCTTGTGCTGAATTGATTATTTAATCTGATGATTTTATAGATTGTGCTCATGCAACCTAATGTGCAGAATTTAGTGGCAAATAACACAGTGAAGGCCTAGTTATAATAATTTATTATTGCTTTTTGTTGGCTTATTTTAAAGGGACTCTTCACCCTGTCCCCTTAGATGGTAATGGTGACTTCTCCTTTTCCCAGCAACAGCACATATCTGCTTGGTAGATAATTGCTGCATTTAGAGAAGGTATAGAATTAATGGTATGGTGTCCTAGCAAAATGCTGCGCATATTAGAAAAATGGTGCTAATAGCTCAGAAAGCCTCTGCAAAAGCAGAAGTTTGCATAATTGCACAAATCTGATGAGTGTAAAAGCCATCTGACAGTAGTGATCTCTGATGGCAGTAAACAAAATGTCAAGTCTTTGAGTTCATAAAAAATTGTTTGTGTAAACTCAAGTTTACCAAACTCTAAAGACTTAATCCCTTTGCTTTTAATTGTTTTATTGTTTTACTAGGTGCTTTGTGACAAGATGGTTTTTTGTGTGCAGTTGTCAGTTCATGTCTTCAGACAGGGTGACCAGCTTTTGCTCATACCTAATGTCATATGCTGAAAAGCAGAGTGGTCTCTGACCCAGGTTGAAGACATTCTAAAATGGAGAATTGGTCAGGAATGCAGCTACCTCCTTACTCTCAGTGGAGTTTGCACAGTTTTACCACAGGTTAATAAACAAAAGGATTTTTCTTTCCATCTCACTACAGGAGCAATTCCCTTATCTCTTTTGTCCTTGTTTCAGATATACCATTGTTTTATTTATGGACATTTTCTCCCATGATTATTTCCTTTATTACTGTTGGTTTCCAAATAACTCATATGTTAGGCAATGTGGCAAGGGGAAAAAGTATTTGTATATTGACTTTGTTCTCGTCTAATACCTACAAGAGTGAAGAAGTGGGTCTCTTGCACCCTTCTGAGGTCAGACATAATTTTGTCATTCTTACTCACTGGTGAGAAGAAAATGCCCTTTCCAATTTCTGCACAAAGGAAAAGACAACATCTGGAGGTGAGTGATGTCAGCAGGCATCCTTGTATTGCTAGAAAGCCCAAGAGGGCATATATAACCAGGAGGGTGGATAGAGACCTGCTAGGGTACATTTGAGAGCATGTAGTCTAATTCTGTCAGCCTCAGAGACTAAGAAGGGGAGAAAAAAGGTCTTTCTTAATATGTTGACTGTTAGTCTCAACCATCTGGCAAAGCCGTTTTTGTTACGGAAAGCTCTCTGTCATTCAGAGTACCCATTTGTCTTGAACATTTCTATTGTGTTAATGCATTAGAGTAGCTGAGCTGCATTAAGTGTAGTCAAGCGGTGTCACACAAATGTTCTCTGATAATAAAGAGTGCAGTGACTCAGAAGAGGGTACGCAGATTTACCCCAAGATGGTATTCACATCTAGACTTTGGACTTCTGCAAGCAGGGGGGCCTTAGAGTTGACTTGGTTGGCCCTTTGGGAGTAAGGCCAGACTCCTAGCTGAAAAACCAATAGTATGATAGATTTTATGATGTTTGAAGTTGGATCTGATCTGTGCAGAGTGTGGAAAGGATTTCTAGTGAGCATTTCTTGCCCTGTTCTGTAGTTGTTCTCCATAAAGCCTGGGGCAAGCTCTTGCTGGCCCATATGAATGAAACAGTTTTTTGGCTGCTTCCTGAATTTTGCTGCTTTTATATTGCTTCTGTGGAGCAATTCCTGAGAACCAAGTATCTCTCAAGTAGTAACTTGATTGACAGTAAGTAGATAGGATATTACTCTCTTCAACATCTGCTACAGTTTCAGGCTATGTATAGTAATTGATAGGGCAATAACTCTTGTTGCAGAAGGACACTGTCTTTGTTTTGGTGCTTCCTTCTGGAGCATATCAAGACTGATAGCTGCATCTAAAAGCCATACTAGTGTGGACTTAAGTATTTTGTCACTTTGTTCTTTATAGAGCTACTGTAAAAAGTTGTGACACAGAGACTTCCAGCTCTCAATTTCAGTTGTGTTAGAACTAGGTGATCTTAAGGTCCTTTCCAATGCTCATCATTCTGTGTGCTCCCTGTGGCTCTGCCAGAATCATATGTTTGCTCAGAAAATGAAGCAGTAATAGTATATATTACTTAGAATAGATTCAGTTTATTTTAAAGAAATAAATATATGAAGCTGAGATTTTTTTAAAAGACACATGTATGTCTCCCCACAAATCCTTTCATTTGTCATGACTCAACTTATTTATGGATTCTTTTTCAACAATTTTTTGCCTTTTGAAAATGAACTAGCATTTGGTGGGTTTATAACTAATTGATATAGTCATCTTGATACTACAGAAGTTGATATATGAAAATTGTAGATATTAAGTATACCAAAAGCCTCTTCTTTCTCAGCCCATCCTCCTAAGGCTTGATGATTGTCTCTGAGTTTGCGTGGTAATTATGTATGAACATTAATTTTGACCACTGCAGGTTACAGACTTGATTTTTTGCAATAGGGTTGCATGCAAGGCATCCATTAAGCACATCTATGTTGCTCTCTAGGTTCAGTGACTGTACAGTTTGCTCTAGATGTCCTGTGAATGGAACTCCTATGGGTAATAACCAATTAGGCTCTGATATCTGAATACTAAGTTCAACTCTGCCAAAAATTATGCCCAGCTGACAGACTTACCCAAAAAGCAGGGGTCAAGATCCTTTTAGCAGGGTTTAGCCCACTGCTCAGGCCAGCTATTAGCTTCTGTGGCAAGTCCTCCTCCTGTATGCATACATTGCCTCTACTTCTAATCATGCCTCTATATAAACTGATAGTGTTTCTAATTTTTCTGTTTATAAGCACTCTAAAATCACTGATCTGTTCCAAGGACCATGTCCGGGTAGCCAGACGCAGCTCATGGAGGTTTTGCAAAAAGACTGAGCTCTATGCAATTCATTATTAAAAACACTCAGGCTCTTTCTTTCACCACTGTGACTGCTCCTGATGGTGAGTCTGCTGCTGCTGTTTTCCACCACTGAGAACTCAGGGACCTGTGGGAGGCCCCTGAGGAGTTTGTTCCTTGCTGCAGGGTGCAGCAGGTCTGGGTATAGCCTTGTGCCCATGGTGCTCTCCTTCACAGGGATGCCAGCTGGGTGTACTGCTGCTGGTACCCTTCAGACATGTGTTAACTGTGCCCATTTTCCTTCCTCAGTCTCTCCTCACTGAATTTCTTGTCTACCTGGTGTGTATCAGGATAATGCAAAGAGGACTCTATCTCCTGATTTGTGATAAAAGTGTTTCTAAGAATATCTCGAAGAGATTCCCTTGGCCTCTCTTCCTACCATATCAAATCCAAAAATCATATTTGCCCCTGTTTGTTTTGCTTTTTGCTGTGAATTTGTCTCCTTCAGTGTTCTTCATAGGATTACACACAGTGAGAGGAAATGATCAAAGGATTTGAACAATTAGTGTATGAAATAACATTAAAATATGTATAAAATGCTTTGATTTAATGAAGAGTAATGTGAAGATGAGTTTATAACAGTCTACATATTTATGAAAGATGTAAACATGAGGAAAATGGGAAAATATTTGTCATAACAAGCTGTAGTTTAATTTACATTTAAGGAGTGAAATTTTAAATAGAATAATGTATGCTGAATATAAAGCAAAGCTTTCTGCCTCTAACATCTCTTCAGCCATGGAATAGTTCCCAGGGGATGCAGCTAGATCCCTTTGCCGTTATATGAAAATTTTCAACTGACCTAGAGGAAACACTAAAATATTGATTTAGGAGAATAGTCTTGCATCAGTAAGAAGGTGATCTGAATGATCTAATGGTCGGGGTTGTTTTCCGTCACTAATTCCCAGGATACAGTGGTCTTTGAATTTGGCAAGATCTGCAGAGGGTAAACAATCTCAGAGATGTAATTTCTAGGTTTTGTGCTATGCAGTGAGGATAAACAGCAACTGCTGCAATGAATTCCAGCCTTCATGAGGCTATGGTGGTACTGCATCTAATTGCTTTGCAGACTGTATCATATTTTCGCTTGGTTCTGTTAGGGGAAAAAAGAAAAGTTTATTTCCTTTTTGCACCAGGGGTGCTTTACTTGAGAAGTGCTAATGTTGTTCTAGCAGAAAGAGTATCTGTGCAGTATGGTTGATATGGGTGCAGAGAAAATGATCTGTTAGACTACCTATGGGAAAATTTATTCCTCATCCCTTCCACAATATTTAGAAATTTCCAAGGACAGCAAAAGCAGTACTTAATTCTCAAGCAGGCCTTTGAGGTGGGCAAGCATCAGTATCCTCATTTTGCAGGCTAGGTTCCTCATAAGGATGTTAAGTCTCTCCTAGAATTAGAGGCTTGATGTGAATATCCATCACTGTATGTGCTGGAGTTACTCAGGACCTTTCAAAAGCAGCTTACCTGTGAGCATCTACAAATAACCTTAGAAGCCTAGCATTAGTTTCCTAGATTAGAAAGCTGTATCTTTACACACCAGCCCAAAGGAACTGTTGGCAAAATATAAAGCAGAAGCTTTTTCCTCTACTCCAACTTTGATGTATGTTTCCTTTTAAACAGGCACCCCCCAGTCTAGTGGTAGTGGTTTCTTCAAAGGTTTTTCAAAGAGGATCTGCCTGTCTTGCAATCTGGATAAAGCTCTCCCAGCTGAATATGTACTGGGCAGATGAGGGAGATGGGCCAAGCCTGCTGGCCCATGGGCCGTAATGCTTCCCCAGGCTTGCACGACCCAAAACATTGCCATTCTCCGTGGCCTGGCCATTACCGGTACCAGTGCAGACCTCCTGCAACCTCATCATGCAGCTGGGAGCTGGCATTGCAGCTCCTGAAGGCTTAAGTGTGTCATTCCCCAGACATCCGGCACTGAAAATAGTCTGGGGTAGCATTTCACCTGATGGAGAGATGTGCCATAATGGAAGCAAACAGATGCATTACCTGTGCAAAGTTTTCCAAACCTAATAGTGTTTTGCATTATCAAAGTACATACACCATTCAAGATAACACTTTAGTATGCAGTTTAGATATGTGGACTCTAGATGTGAGTTTGGAATCATGAGATTCAAAGGAAGAACATTTTCCACAGAAATGCAGCTCTTTTGCAAATTAGACTAAATACAAATAATTTGACTTTTAATTTTACAGGCTTAGTAAAAGGTGATACAGAGATGTTGTCCAGGTTTATTGCATTACAGTCACACAGAATATAAGAATGTGTGATTATGTGGACAGGAAGTGATAAGAAAATAAATGTAAAAAAGAAGAGAATTCATTAAAATCAACCCCCCAAAAAGAACAGTAACAGGCAGGTAACCTAACTGGGGAGAAAATCTTCCCTGACTTACCTCAGTTCAGAGGCATACATTAAGATTCAGGAGAGGTTTCAGGCCATCTGCTAATATAAAACAGGTTCACTGCCAAGGAACACTATCTTGGTATGAAACCAATCTACCTTTTATTATCCTATAACTTGTATGACGTTAGCTTAATTTCTGTTAGGCAACTAAATATAGTATTATTAAATTATCTTAATACAAGCATGGTAAACAAATATCCATACTGCTAATATGAAGTTATTTTACTCTCTGTAAGGTAATGAATATATTTATTCACTGATTTGGAACTCAGCTGGCTTTCTGGCTTTTGCTATAGAAAGCTCCAGGCCACTTTTGAATCTTTTTACTTCTTATGTTTTCTAGAAATTTTTTTTTTCTATTAGTGTAACTAAACAGAACAGATGAAACCTCCAGTTATTACTTGTCTCTGCTAATCTCCTTCATGTATTGTTACATTTTTTTCTGGATATTAATGTTCCTGGTATTATCTTTTGCTAAGTAATACATATAGGACTACAGAAAGACTTAAGATTAAATTACAAGACTGCATTTAGTACAGTTTTCTCTGTGCCATTCTTCATCATTCCTCAGGATTTAGGTCAGTCATCTAAGGATTCATCTTCTAACTAGCAGATAGGTTGTCTTTGAATCAAGTCTCACAGATCTCTTCTTCCCACATCTGTAAAGTGGTTCATGAGAGGCTCTTTCACTTATAAGCTCCTGGCATGCTCAGATAAGTTTCTTACATGGCTCTACACAGTATCAAAGTTCATTATTTACTTCTCAGCTGTAATCCCTCCTCTGGCCTCCCTGCAGTGGAAAAGAGCTGAGCCACCAGCCTTTCTGGGACTCAGCCAAGCCCTGGCCAAGGCATGCTTCATGCAAAAGAGCTTTTCATAAAACCAAAATCCCCTCATTTGCAAGCCCAGTGCCAGTGGCAAAAAATTATCTCATTTATCACAGCCTCAATGCCAGAGAAGGAAATAGAAAAAAACAAGGAAATTGCACACTTAAAAGCAGAATAGCAGTTTAACATAGCTGTGGAGTTCTTGGTATCAGCCATGGTTCAAAAGAATTCAGAAGCAGATGCCCTAAATATTTGTGTTCTGTTTTTACAGATATACATAAGTATACTTACTTGTACACTCAAGACATGCAAACACCATGTATGCCATAGTCACATTACACATGGCTGTGGATGTACACATACGATAGTCATTCTCAAGGAGAGCTATACTTCTTCACCAAAAGGTGTTTAGAGAGAGCTTTGAATACTGCAGCAGTGAAGCCATTACAGCAGTACAAATCTAGGGAAGATGAACCTCTCTTAACTTAAATGAACTCCATGTAAGTTGAAAAATCTCTTTTCAACACTGCCAAATCTTTGAAGTGGAAATCTGCAAGTTGTGAGGGAATGATTGAAGTGTGGAAACCACCTGCCCTATAAAGGATACCCACCTGCACTGATCAGTACAACTATATAATACAAGCTATTGCTGTATGCTGGTCTTTTTTTACACTGTGTGTTTCTCCAGCCCTGATGTCAGTATACAGCTAATGCCATAGCAGTACGGAGTTGTTTATCAAATGCAATGTCACAAGGCCACCCTGACAATGTAAAGGGCCACAGAGCTGGACCAGCTGACACAGGGTAGGGGATGAAAAGTCTTGCAATGAACAAAGATCGGATGTCTGAGTGGTGCTGTCTGGGTTGCATGAGTCTGGCAAAATTCGTAGGAAATTTAACTGGAAATAGAAGTTGACCCAGGTGTAAAGTTTCCTCTGTTTTTACTTTAAAGAGAAACCGTTTTGTTCTGGTTTTGCAAAACTCCTTGCAATAGAGTTGGGCCCCCGAAAGCACTTTTGCCAAGGAACCATCACCTTCCTATTCCTATCTTTATAGGCACAAGTCAGTTTCAAGAGTCCCATTCCAAAGCATCGAGACTGGTTGAAACCTAGGGATGCGTTTCCCATGGACATGCAAGCCCAGTATTGTGATTGGCATTTGTCTCAGTCTTTATTGGCTATTCCTCATTGCAGTCACAAGCCAGATTTCAGAAAAGTTTAATCAAGATGAAAGGATAGTGGCAAGCTGCTCAGTTTGTGCGATGCCTAAGGAGACAGTAAAATAACACTCGGGTAAAGGCACTGTTAAGCACTTGCTGTAGATGTATGGGGTTTTTTTTCTGCAGGGAGAAAATAACCTTTTATTATTTTTTTTCTCTTCTTTCTTGACTGTGCCGTCATGCTTCAACTGTTACCATAAAGCAACTGCTGTGTCGATAGCAAATGGAAAGCACACTATGATGGCTGTTCAGAGTTTGACAGTGTGATTGGTTGAATGTCCTATAATTTGTGAATTGTGAATGTCCTATAAATATTTTAAAACTCCTGCTTCAGCTACAGCCTCACTGAAATCCATACTGAGGCTTCATTTTCCTGACAGCTGCCTTCAGAATTGCAGTTCTGTCAAGTCTTGCTGTTGCAGAACTTAATCAAGAAAAGCAGGTCATTGCTGGTTTGAGCCTACTCTCAAAGTATTCAGTTTAAGCTTGTATTGCAGTCACTGCCTTCTTGTATAGTCTTGTAATCTCAGACCATTTTCCCAGACCATTGGGCTGTAAGTCCCTTTGCAAATATTTACAATATTGTCAGGGATTTTATTGCATCAAACATTTACTCTGAGGCTGCAGGGGGGCTCTCTGGAGTTCACGGCTGTCTGATAAAAACTGCCTCTTCTACCCCCCTCTATCTCTTGGGATATGTTACATGCAGTGACCTCCATGCCGAAACCTAAGGCTCCATGAGCAATGGGTGAGAAGGACAGTCCCCTGGACAAGACATGATTGGAGATCCAGGCTCAGTTATTTCCTTAGTCTCAGATGCTTTGACAAGTATTTGCTTTACCTTGCAAATTGATTATTCCGATTTAAAAAAAAATTAAAAGCACTTTTAAGAACATTTCCACACTGCACAAGCATGCTGTGAAGGCAATGACCACTGAGGAGGGAGAGGGAGAAGTGTTCAGAGACAGCAGTGATTGGGATTGGATTTGTGCATAGATCAATGACAGTGAAACACCCCTGAATAATCTTTCCCTCAAAGCAAAATTTGACTTGCCTAATGATCTCATTTTGTCTTGTTGGGTGACTAAAATGTTAGGATAATCTCAAGGGATCCTGTAATTCCTCTGCCAAATGACTATTTGCAGAAGGGCTACTTCTTCTGCACAAACATGAAAGAAATTACAGAGTTTCAGGGCTCAGTGGCTGGAGGAATTTCCGTAACAGTTTGGGGTGCCAACGGAATACAGCATCTGCCCCAATGTCTTCTCCAAGAGGGTCACTGACAGAGAGGTGTAAATTAACCTCAGCCTATGTGTACCAAGTCAGTAATAGCAGGTCTAGCAGAAAGTGTAGCTTTTAAAAAGGTACACCCTCTAGGATTCAGCATAGTTTTCTGACAGGCTTACCTGTGACATTCATATCTACCCATCCTTACTTGTCCTTACCAGTTATCTATGAATACTCACTAGAAAGGTCCTAGACTGCCCAAGGATTTAAAAGCATGTTACTATTAACTGATATCCTGTAATAGTATGTGGCTTTATCTTTTTGCAGACCTAGAGTCTTCCACCATCTTCCAAATCCTGCACTTTAACAAAAAACTCTAAACTCTTGCTTGTTTCACTAAGACAGTTGAGAGTCACTTCAGTTGTGTCTTGTTTTCTGCACTCTCTAGTGAGTACCAAGAAATTACTCTGCAGTTATATAATTTGTGAAATTGATCTGCAAACTGAAAGTATGATTCACTGACAAACAAACAGTAAAGGCAGGTGAAATATCTTCTGTAAAGGTTAAGTGCATATTTATTTGCAGCAGAGGATTACAGATCTTCCCAGCAAAGTTTGTGAATCCGAGCAACCTTGTGAAAATGAATTTACTTTTTTTAAAAGCCTTAGTTTTGTAGTTAGTGAATTTTCTGAATCCCGACTGCTGTGGATGATCCTTGACATAGATTCTCCAGTGCCTGCTAACATGATGGTGTTCATCATCTGTCGCATTGTTCTGTAACTCTCATCTGTCTTCCCAATGAGGCTGCCTGTTTCCACAAAACTTCTGGGACCTTTAATATATGTGTTGAACTTTACTTCTGTTCCAAATTTTGTTGAGTAGCCACAAGTCCAAAAATAAGCACACATAAGGCACACGCACACATCAGATTTGTTTACTTAGACAACAAGGTTTAAAAAAATCAGATTAAAAGTAAGCAGCCAGTGAAGAGTTCTGTGAATCCAATTTCCAGTGCTTTTGAGGACATGATGGTGCTTTGCAGGGTCTCAGCAGAGTTGGCATTCACAGTCAGAACAAAAGCAGCGAGAGGGGATTTAGGTATCAGCTTTTAAACTGATCAGGATCCTCTGGGGGAGATTCTCTGCAGAGTGGAAGATAATGGCAAAGAAAACTGTAGAGCAAAACTCGTCTGACTGCTGTGTGAGGTAAAGTTGGAGAGGGCACAAAGTACTAGTTTCTTGCTCTCTGTTATCTGGGGGTCACATGAAGAAAGTTCATGCAAAGCTCTTCTTTCCTGTACTTAGTTTTTCAGGCTTTGCTGGTAACAGAGCTGCTTCCCTCACTTATGAATCTGCTGCTTCTGAGGGCAGATGGGGCAGCATCAGTTCATGTTGTGCTCTACTTCGTAAAGCACAGCAAAATTAAATCATTAAAAGAGCCCAGACTTGATTGTTGCCTATAGCAAATCTTACTCAAATATTTAGTGTGAAAATCATTTGTGTGAACTTCTGTATGTGGTGTCTTAGTCTTGTGGCTTGTTGCATCTGATCTAGGGCAAAAATACCCCTCCCAAAAGACTGCAGGCTGGAAGAGGAGGCATAAATGTCTCAGCTTTGCAGTCAAAAGAAAGTGTAATCTGTATCATGTGAGATTCAGTTCGATAGAGATCTGGATCCTGTTTTGATCAGCCTTCAAACTGTGAGCCAACCTGTAAACCAATGTCACTAAATTAAGTAGCATACAACCTTTTCTAGAGCAAGATGAAGTGATGTTTAAGCACCCCGCCAGTTAATGGGTGATTAGCGTATGCCTTTGCTCATTACTCTGTCGAGAAACTTGCTCTCGTCAAATGACAAGCAATGAGAAATGCTTTAATTGTTCCTAAATTATTTTGCAGTAATTAGTCAGCTGCAGTCCTTAGGAAGAGAATAAGTTGAGGATAATGGCAATATTTCCTGAAGAAAGTGATTACCTAAAGGCATGTTAATGTTTTGCAGTCCTGTGTGTGTCTGGGAGGATGTATGCCTATGATAGAGTCCTCGGTCTTTGCTGTATGCTGAGTACTTACCAGCTGAGCATAAATGCCAAAATTCTGCCCTTTTTTACATCTGGGGTCATTCTTCACACTTTCCCTAGGAGATGAAATCTACAAAAAGCATAAATAAGGGAACTTAATATATGCTTTAGGCAGTGTGACCTTCACTGTAATCATGTAACCACAATTGTCCACCCCCTTGCACTCCATTTACATTGATGACTTAACATGTCTGTCATTACTCAGTTGTTAACTGTTGCAGCACAGCTTTTGCTTGAAGGTTCCTTGGCAAAATTTGAAAGCCACAGAAGCAATGCTATGAACTGTGACTGCTGTATCTATATCTGGTCTAATGCAAAGATGAGTTTCAGTGTGGGAGCGAAAACCACCTCTAAAATTGAATGCATACAGCTAATTCTGTGAATGCGTGGAACTTTTTGTTTGTGCATTTGCAAACTTGTACATATAGTTTGTTATTTCATGAATGATAATGAATGAAAAATAGGTAAAGACATGAATCAACAAACTGTTTAGAATCACAGCACTCCATAACTTCCTTGATAACTTTTATATTTCTGGTCATGAAACATAAAATTTCTTCTGTAATCATGATTTTGGGATACTCCCCAAATCTTCTGTCTTAATCTTACTTTGTTCTTGCTTTATCTAATGATAAATACTATGTGAGCCCAAAGTAATTTATTTTTTTCTTTCTGAGTACAGTTATCAATAAACCAGTGTCTATTCTGGGCAGGTAATTGAACAGCTGGAACTAGTCCTGTCAATGAGTATAAAGTGTACCACACAAGGTAGCCCAGCAGCTTTTCTTCTGTAGTTATAACTTGCACGGTGTATCCTGCTTTTTTGCCTGTGCCTGAATCAAGCAGCTGTACAGCAATTACTGTCAGCATAAATTGAGCAAGCTTGCAGATTGTCTTCAAAGACATCCAAGAAAGCAACTTTATCCTTCAAAGTAACTGAAATATTATGTTGATATTCTATACAATTATTCAGATAATTTAAAGTTTTCTTTCGGACAAGTTAAGTGCACTTCGTGTTTTATCTGAATGACTCCTAATGCATGGTAATTTGAATTATTCATAAGTTGTCTTTTGGTACTAGGAGTCTTTATATAGCTTTTGTTTGCTAATGCATTTGATAGGCTATTTTGCGCACTAACACGTTGTATAGGTAATGCTGCCAGTAAAGTAAATGCTAAATTATATATTCTGTAGTTCTGCATTAAGAGCTAGTACAGTGTGCTTCATTTTTCCTCTGTTCTACTTTACAAATCTAATGATAATTGATACTGTGAATCTATCACTTAGCTCTTTAAAAATACACAGTTACTGAACTATTACTGTATATGCTGATGTAGAACTGGCATTGTTGACCAATTTGTTAAAGCAGTGAGAACCTAAATATCTAATCTCAAAGCTTCAGTGTAATACTCAGAGTCCATTTGGGGCTTCTTAAATTTGTAATATGAACAAACAGAATTTATAGTTACCATACAAATAAAATAATTGATAATAATCTTGAGTGCTTGTTTGTGAATGTTGATCTCTAGCTAAACTGATGACCTAACTCCCCCTTTCACAAAGAAAAAAAGGGAGAACAACTTCCTTAATTTTTCACACAAAAGATACAAGAACTAAAGGACTACACATATTTCTTGTGCTTCTTTCCACAAGGTTTCTTGTGGATGAAAAAATTCCCAAGGCAACATCCATGAAAGTTTTCCACTGCAAAATAGTGAATCTTTCTAGGAAACGTAATTTAGTCTGTACAGTGTCTGGAAGCTGCAAAGTGGACCAGAGCTTCATTCCTACTAGAGTAGGAATACCAAAAGTGATTCCTACTGGGAAGAGCCTGCCCATTGCTTTCCTGACATATTGTTCACAGTATGAATGAGCCAAGGTGGTTTAGGGAGGACCCTATAAACACAGAGTCCTGCTTGATGGGAAGGTGGCACAATAGCTGGCTACTGCCAGATCCTCTGAGGTAGCAGCTCCTTCACATCTTTCCCCAGTCAAGCATTGCTATGGCAATAATTCGCTAGTAGCTTTAATACAGTATGGAGTTTCAGCTGCTTATCATTAATTAGTGTCATGGGTTCAGCAGTAGCAGTCATTTTTCCCCTTCTCGGTAGCTGGTGCAGTGCTGTGTTTTTGACTTTCAGCTTGTGAGCAGTGTTGATAACACCAATGTTTTAGTTACTGCTTAGTACATTTTGGTCTGGCCAAGGACTTTCTGAG
>JANRGW010037087.1:9245-20521 GCA_024733675.1 Psilopsiagon aymara
GAAGAGGCCAAAGTCTGCTCTCTTGAAGTCCAGGGCAGTGAGCTTGCTGCACGCTCTTCTCACTGTCCTGAGGATCTGAAATTCAACCATCTCATGATTGATGCAATCAAGGCTGCCCTGGAACATCATAACCAGCCCTTCCCTGTTGGTGAACACGAGGTCAAGCACGGCACCTCTCCTTGTGGGCTCCCCTATTACTTGCAGAAGGAAGCTGTCTTCCACACAATCAAGGAACATACCAGAAGGATACCAGAATATGGCTTATTAAGTGCAAATCTAAAGACTGAGTCATATTAACTGTTTAACATAGAAGTTAAGATGTAATTAATTCCTACAGATGATTATATTAATTCATATAACCCCCAAATCCAAGTGCTTTAATATCATAATGTTAGTTTGCAATGTTATATTCACTCACAAAAAAATTTACCTTGCTTTCAGCATATTCTTATTCCATTCTTCTGTCCCTATCTGACTCCCTTCAACAGAAAATTGGCCTTAATCCCAATGTAGGAATGCAAGATGAAGATCATTAGTAAATATGGCAGTGCAAACAAGGACTGTCATTCCTCCAAGGTCATTATGGTCATATTTGAGAAAAAAGGAGAGAAAATAACCCCACATGCACATGTAAGAAAGGGACTGCTTTGTCTCATTGGATGTCATCAATAAACCTCTCCTGATTCCAAAGGTGAGGCTGGAAGGATATTTTGCCAAGGACATCTGTATGCACATCTGGGGGACCCTTTTGGTACATGTGTGGTTGCCCCACCTTTTGCCTCAGTATCACAAAACCAGAGATTTCAAACTGAGCACAGCACAACTAGGTACCAGTTGACACAGCAGTGTTTTCCTTCCCTTCAGCTCTCCCCTTGCCTTCCCCCAAATGCCTTTTCTTTTTCCAATTTGAAAGAGATTTTTTTTTTTTTTGTAAGAAGCCAAACGCTGGGCATTGACTGCTGTTTATGGGATACTTATGTGGGGCTGCAATAAACTGTGAGTGGTTTGAGGTTGGCTCTTCAAACTGTAACCGCTATTGGATTTGTATTGTTTTTTCTGCCGAGGGAGCTTTTTTCTTTCCCTCTTCCCTGTGGTCACCCTGTGATGGGCTTTTGTTTAGCCTCTCGGCACGGCATTGTTTATTTGCACTAACAGTGCTGGCCATGCTCCCCATGGACTGTTTGTCCAGTGGGCTGTGGAGGCCATGGCTTTACTGTTGACAAGTGGTAGGTGGGATCCAAGTTATTGTGGTCAAATTGTTTATTGATAATTACCTGTTAATTACTACTGCTGCCAGCTTTCCATAATTTTTCATAATCACTGTTTTTTCTTGCTCTTAGGAGTGCATATGAAGGAAGAGGTATAATAAAAAGGACAAAGAAGCAAGAGGGCCCAACTGTGATTTCTCCTTCCTGAGTTTTAAAATTGCATGGTTTGATTAATTTAAGATCTGGTCAGCACTTGTTGGTGTAACCCATTGGTACAACAAGGACATTCCCTCCCTGGGAGCTGCCAGCTGGATCAATGTGCCTTCTAGCACATTGCCAGAAGAGCAATGCTCTTGTCTTGCATTTGTATGGGGGATGGATGCAGTGTAAGAGCTCAACCCAACCATGCTTTCCCTAAACTGTGGAAAGATGTAAACACTTCAGAGAGTCATCTTTTGCTTATAAAAGGCAGAAAGCAGGTCCCCACCATGTCTGAAGAAGGAACATTTTTTAGGGATTTGGGTTTTTTGGTACATTGCTTGGAACCTGCATTACTACATGCACTAAGATGTCACCCTAGGACACCTGCAGAAAGACCAAGTGGTACCCTCTGCCATACCATGCTAAATGTATAGCTCCAAACCAGGGTAAACCAGGAAGCCACATCCTGGCTGAGGGATGGCTGCCTGGTGAATCAAGAGGGGAAAAAGCCTGCCTGGGAAGAGACTTGCTCTTTGACCACCCTGGCTACTGGCTCTGCCTCACACAGCTGGTGAAGCTGCATCTGGTTGGCTCTTCAGAGGGCTTCTGGTGGCCAGAGGATTTCCCTTTAAAGTCTGACACTAAAACTAAGCCCATGTATTTATCTCCTTTAGTGCATTTCAATGCCTGTGAATTCTGGCATGTCTTAATTCCATGTCTGAAGCCACAGTGTTTGGTGCAAATTCATTTTTAGGGGGTCACAATGATAGCGTAGTATCTCTTCAGAGATGCTGGCCAGCTATCAAAGTCAGCCTGTTTAATAATACAGAGTATGAAAATCAGCACCATCAGCAGCCCTGAAAGGGATCTGGAAAACCAAATGCAGCCCAGTGCCAAGGGGTATCTACGGATACATTTTCATAAACATATTACTGCAAATCAGTAAAATTCCTGTAGATATAAAACAAACAATCATGTTTTGATGAAGTGCTATAGTTGGGAAGGAACTATATCTTCATTTTGATACATATATAGATACTTTTATTCTAAGTGCCTATTTACACACTTCCTGGCCTAAACAGCCCCTTACTGCCACATGCCATGTGCGCCTTGGTCACTGCCTGGCACCACCCCTCCTAGTGACTCAGGCTGTGTACAATTGTCCAGGCAACTCACAACAGTTTGTCATCATTGTTTGGTATAATTGGAGGCAGACGTATTTAGACGCACCCATGCACCCTACAAGTAAATTTCTAAAGGCAACTGTCTTTTTTAATCTATAGCATGGCCAGTGTAAACAGTAATTTGAAGGAATATTCAGATTTATTACATTACTTGCTTAAAGATCAGTGTTTAAAATGAATATATATTGCATTAATCCAAACACACAAAAAAAACATAAAGCTATTTACACAATAAATTTACAATTCCCACAGACACTTTAATCCTGTTTCTGCTTTCAAGGAGCATTCTTGTCTGCACACACACATATCCACACACAAACACAGTTGCACACTCACAAAATACTATTGTAATGTTAATTAACCTAATTTATACTGCCAACTAGACCTGTAACCTCACACAATATACATTTAACCATAAAGATGTGAATTAAAGTCACTTTAAGGAGAATGGACAAAAGAAATCTGCTGTTGGGGCTGACACATAATCCTGACCTCAGCCCTGTGGCACCTCTGGTGTCACCCCTCTGTGAGTCAACAGCTTTGCTTTGGGCTTTGATACCGCTTGTCTCACCTTCCTACAGCTAAGTCATACCCTAAGTTATTTAAACTTCATTTCTGTGGTTTAAAATAATATCCCATTGACGTGGGATCCAAAACTCCTTCAGAGCTAATAAAATGTCACTCTGCCAAACTGAGACGATACATGCCAACCTTTAGCCTAGCTTGAAATTTTATAACTGAGTTATAAACCCCTCAAAAATCAGGTTTTATAATGCAAAGGCTGACAGATTCTTAACTATACATTTTTCAGTGAGCTTCTGCTTAATACACTGTATTTCTTCTCCTTGAAGTTATTAATTTACTTTTTGAAATGTTCATTGCTAAGATTAAGCATAGGGTTTTGAAAAGTATTCACAGGCAATTTATGCAGGCACACAAATGTACTCTTCTCCTGATGTGCAGAATACTAATTTGAAAATGATTTATATGCCATGCTGTACTGTACATCCATCCCCTGCTCAAAAGGTTTTCCTCAGACACAACACTGGTATCATCTCATATATTAGCCCTCCGATGGCATTAGAAATTCTTTGAAAAATTGATGAGGATTTTGGTCAATTGCACAGGCTGGAATGAATTTTGTGTATTTCAGCAAAATTGCCAAGAAGGGAAGAATAGTCACAGATTAGACTTATCAACAAGTGCATGAACTGGAAAGCAAAGGTCTATACATTTAAAATATACACTTCTACAGGGAGGAGAGGCAACAGGGAGGTTCAGAAAGACTGTAAAAAGATAGCAAAGTTACTAAATCCTTAGAATACACAGTCCTTAACCCTATGACTTAGTATTTGGCTGTGTATGTGCAACATTCTGACCATGGTATTTCCACAGCAGCACCCAGCTGCTGATTGCACAGAAGGATGGAAGCCAAAATGCAGCAACAGGCCTCACAGATGACATTAAAATGAGCTTCTGTCAGACTTACACATCACTTGGCATGTGAATATCTAGCAGTACGTACCCCTTCAGCAGTTAAAAACATTTAAAAAATACATTTCCACTGTTACACCTCCATCGGGAACTCACTGTTCCTTTCCTCAGTTGGTCCCCAGCTCCTCCAAATGTAGATATTTGGGTCTTGCTTGGACATATGCTATGTACATATCAATGGTTTTCTTTCCCAGAATGACAAAAAAAAAAATAAAAAAGTCATATTATTGAAAACAACTAATCTCTATCTTTTCAAAGCAAAAAATCTTTTCTTTGAAGCAACATGAAGTTCTATACTCACTATAAATACAGGAGTAGAAAATGCATCAGTGATGAGAAAACACGCTTGCCTTTGAAAGGATGAAGGTGTGGAAGAGGCCAGATTTGCTTTATTTTTGACCATAGTAAAATTTTCTGGCCTTTGCAACCCCCACTCAATCTCATATGGCTCTTGGAGCACCATAAGAGAAATAGCACCAGACACCTGAAAGCTCATTCAACACTCACAGGAGACGAGAATTTATAGATATAGTGGGTGAGATTTCTTGCAGAATATAGTCTGCTTCATCTCTACCTCAGTTTTGTCAGAAATATACTGACAATCAAGGTGAGTCGTTCCCACATGAGATAAAGAAAGCCAAATATGTGTACCATAAACATATAACCCTCAAGTGCCTTAAAGTAAAAGGGATAGAGGAAAGGTCTGGACTCCTCAGTAATCCTGTTGTTACATTGCACGTTATGCCATGGACCTTAATAAAATTAGTCTCCTGCTATGGACACCAAGACTAAACCAAGCAATTCATTTGGGAAGTTTCCTCATCAGTGTTCCATCCAGAGGACTGTTGTAAATGATGTTTTTGTAAATGACGCAAAGGAAGAAGCAGCCATACTCCCCTGGACACAGACCAGAATATTCCCCTCAAATCAGGCTGAGGAGTTGGTAACAACTGTACCAAAATCACATAGCTGGTAGCTCCTTCAGGTGCATGAACATCCCTACCAGACCTGCACCCTCCTAGATGTGGTGAAGATCTGTTTCACAGTATTTAATAGTAGCTGGGTCACAAGCTACCTTTATATCTCACCACAAAGAGTTTTAGGCATCACTAAACAGCTTACCACAAACACAGAATTAGGTGCCTTTGCCAACGAGTTGAACATAATAATGATTTAGAAAAGATACTCAATATAGTCAGTGGAGAAAATTTGGTAATTTGTTCTGTCAACTGGGAGAATAACTTCAGTGAAAAAACGCTTTCATCTGCCCCTGCTTGAGATGATATATTTTATTTTGAAATAGTTTCCTTGGCCTGCATCTGGAGGGTAAAAACTGACTTGTTCTTATTTATCTTCCTTTTGGGGCTGCATGAATTTCAGACTCATGAAAGTGAGCGACTGATAGCAGTTAAGCTAAGCAGAGCATTGGCAGGTGAGTTCAGAGCTTCCACTCTGCTGCCAATGTGTCTCCACTGCAGCCTCAAATACCTCTATATTCTAGGGAATAGCCAGCTTTTAACAGGCACTGCCTCTTTTAAAATACCAATAACTGTGATCTATGACTTGGATTTCCTATGGAATGGCAACTAGGTTGGTTTCAAATCTACTTCTGTGCTACATGCATTAAGGGTCTGTTGAACACCCTTTGCTGCAATATCCAAATGCTAATTCAAAACATTAATCCCCAAGCACTGGCACTGAAATGCTGGGTACCTGCATGGTGGTAGGGTTTCAAGGGACAGCTGGAGAGTCAGAGGTCTGCCTTGATGGGGAGCAATGCAGCACCCTCAAACAACAGTAGCAACAGCCAGCAATGAGAGCAATGACTCATTTAATGCTGAGAAACTGCAGCTCTCATAGATTAATGAGAAATCAGGATATGCCTAAAATTGAGACAGAAACATGGCTTTCCAAAACTACCTCTTGTGTTGGGCACATCTGTAGGTACTACAGAGTACTTTGTATTAATTCTTGCCTTTAGTTTCTTCAGCAAGAGCTAGAGAAAAGGTTGAGCTTGTTTTTTGTGCTAGGATGGCTGAGCCCAGCGTCACAGGTACCACTGAGGTGTATGCTGAGGACCATTTTCCAGTAGCCACTGGATTTAGCCTTACTTGGTATGCTATAGCTTAAACTGAACATAATGGTACAATAATAAATCTAGAAAAATTTCCATTACACTGGAAACACTGACATGACTTTATACTACTATCCTGATTACACCACCACAGCTTTTGGCCAGGAAACACAGCCACACATTGCAACCTGTCATTGTTTACATTAGCTCTGGTTTTAGAGGGTTTGGTTCTCACTGTATGGAATATTCATACCATGCTGTTTCTCACAGCCCAGGTTCTCAAAGAATTAGGACAAAATAAGATAATATTTATCCCCTATGAATCATGAACTATTAGTTTTCAGTACAATCAATTGCCTTTCATTCACACTTTCCTAAGAACAGGTTTTATAAGGTATGTGAAAGCAAAGGTTGTTACAAATCGAAAGGCAGAGATGAATCAGGTAGGAAGAACTCATTAAACATGAATCCATGGAAATCCTCCTTTTTTGTTGTTAAATATGCCTACAATAAATGCTACAGTGTGACTTGCAATTTCCTCAAGTTCCTTTTCTCAGAACAATGATGGTTGGCAGCTGCTCAAACTGGTCAGTAAACTGCAAGATAGAAAGCACTTTAGTTTCCCTTTAAGACTTCATTGCTAAAGTTATACTCATTGATTTCCAGCCTCATAATTAAAATTCCTCATTAAGCATGCCTGACAGCTGAATGTGATTCCTTTTACCTGCTACTGCTACCTTTTTTTTCATTGTGATACCATTTCATTACAAAAGAACAATAGATTTCCTTTCAGGGTAATATAAGGGCACAGAAAGTAATGTACTTTCTATCTTACAGAAGGCCTAATTTTGTTAATTTGCTAAATCAATTAAAAGAAACCACTCTAGAGAACGATGCAAGTCTTGCATATGGATCACATCAGCCATAATGTGCAGGGGTTCAAAGGCTGGCATTTTGCCCCAGTTGGCACCTAAGAGTTTACTCCGATCCAGGGAATTTGGCTCTTGATTTCAAACAAATGCATCCTGAAGGCTTAAGGCCAGGAGTGGCTCCATGTGATTTATGTTTTATACTTTCTCATAACACAAAACCTAAAGAGCTAAAATAAATAAATAAATAAACTAAAAAAATAAATAAAGTTGTTTTTACAGGGTATTTGCTGCAACATACATGTAAATACAGAAATAGTTGCCCTGGCTACCTTCTGCTGTTTAATATGAGCTTTTCCTTTGTGTGACTATTCTACTAACTAAAATTACTTCTCCTGACAGCTCTGGCAATGCAAGACGGCAATGACCTGTTGTTTGTAAATGATTTTGCTCTCTAGGCCAGACTTACACCCAAACACAGCCATCAGCTTCCTCAGCAGGAGACATTTGCCCCAGAATATGCAGCCAGGAGATGGTACTGGCTGCACTGGAAACATCCTGCTGAGCCCCATCTGTGGAAAAAGCCACAGGACTAGGGAAACCTCAGATAGATCTCAGCCCAGCATCAATCCCACCATCTGCTAACCACTGTGGGAGGGAGGATGCCTATCAGTGAATGGGTGGATTTCCCCAAGAGCTGCGGGATATTGATGGGGTTAGTGGATCCCACCTTGGCAGCAGCTGACTTCAAGTGCCTTCAGAGTACCCGAAGGTGTCTTAGGCTCAAGCACTTCGCAAAGGAGCAGAAACTCCTTTCCCAATCATAACATTAGCAATGGAAGGAGTTTAAAATGACAAATTTACAGACATAGTTAAAACATTAACTATTGCCTAATATGCCAGATTCATAGTGCAAAAGACTTTGGCAGTTCTGAGTTAGCAATGAAAATGAGAGATAGGTCACTCTTACAGAACAATTAATTGTTCCACAATTTAAGAGAGCAATTAAATCTTTCCATGGCTTTCCAAATTCCAATTTAACAAGCTAGGCATGCATCATATCATGCAATCATTATAACAATGTAGTTATCATCATATCAGCAGAGCACTAGGTAATTAGCAACATACTGTGATGCAATAATGCAATCCAGTGTCTTTTCATGAAAAACATGTAAGTTGTATAAGTGTGTGCTGCAGGTCCCCCAAGTTGGTAAAGCCCATCACTGCACAGATTTGCTCTCGTGCACATAAACATAACACTTGTTTACAGCAGTGCCCAGTGACAGTTAAGATGCTGTCAGCATTTTCATTACAAACCCTATTTTTCTATGAGTTATAACTTGGATTTTATTTTTTTTTACTCAAAAAAATGGGGATGTAATGCTTATGGACCTGATAGTGTGAATATTTTGTTACGCTAAGATGAAATTTTGTAGCACAGGCTGTGAATGTGAAAGTGAAGGATATTCATTCTGAAAGAGGTTGGAAGAAATAAAAGTTTAAAAAGAAAAAAACAAATGAGCATGCAAATACACCAGTTTTATTACGCAGACAGATATTGCTAACTTTTTCAGGTCACAAATGTGGTCTGTGGGGAGGTAGCATTTACTACTGCCGCTTGTCCTTTCTTTGACAACTTCTGTCCGCCAAAAAGATTTCAGGGATTTCAGGAATGCCTAAGTGAAGAGATACCATTGCTTCCACTACTGGAGTAGTACGGACATCACGTGCTGAACAAAAAAAAAGCATTTAGAGGATTTCTAGCATAAATACTATCAAAATTCTAATTTACTGCAGAGAGGCTGGGACTATTCTCACAGAGATTTAAGCATTATACACTGTGCAAGACAGACTGGAGCACTGATGGTTTTTTTGCTGCAGACCTGCTACAGCAGTTCAGTGCGTATCTCTTCAGGGCCAGTTGCGGACAGGATGAAGGCAGAAGAGCACACTGACCTGAACCTCTCTCTGGAATGTAGATTTCCAGTGTGTACACCGAAATTCTTGGACTTTCTGGAGGCAGAGGCAGCAGCCTCCAGGCAGGCAATGGGAACATGAAAAGCATATGCCAAAAGCCGCTAACAGCGACCTGGCACAGCAGGCAGAAGAGACAAGATTGCTACAGTGATGCTGAACCAGAGCCACCCTAGGCACTGCTAGAGAAAGGAGTGTTGTCCCTTCTTCCACAACAAGCAAGAAACCATCAGGTCTCTTATTCTGGAGTGTGTGCATCCTGCTGAGGAGCTATTTGGCTGTATTTAATGTGGGTGATCCTGCAGTATATCAGGGAAGACACAGACGTATCCCATGTCTCCGCTCTTTGTTTTTTCTGGAAAGGAAATCCGGCTGTGTGGTCCTTTGGGAGCCACAGGACAGTCCACTGGAGACCTGATAACTGTGGGATGAGGACCTTTGCTATTCATTGATGTTGGCTGAAAGCAAAGCCAGCCTTAAGGGACACATCTTAAGCTGCATGAGCAGCAAGACATTTATTCTGACTTCCCTGATAGATGAACTCACTACCAACCACAGCACATGCTGGTGGAACAAGCCTGGGCTTGTCTCCCTCTGGGATCATAGAAGGTTGCAAGTGACCAAGAGAAGAGTTGGCATGTTAAAAAAAATTGCCTCTTCCAAGCAGTATGTTTGCTAAATAACCACTCAAATTGGCAAGTCTACTAGGAAAAGGTGGTGCAGAAACCCACAGGTCAGGGCTGTTTGAGATCTGGAGTCAGTCCTCCTTTGAATCTGCAGTGTATCAGTTGTGCACCAACCCACATAACAGGAAACAACAGAGAGACAGGGAGTGATGTAAAACTGGAATGCTCAGAGAGCCTCAGAAGCCATCCCTCTCCCCAGGCTCCAAACATTCAGATGTTTGGTTTTTTTTTTTTTTTTTTTCCCATAGAAAAAGATATTTTAGAGGAATAAATGAAAAATGGAGAAGAAAAGAGTTAAGGAGATGGGTGAATCTTTGCAGGCTCATCTCTGACTGCTCCTGAATATTATTAATTTCCTGGAGCATCATCTATGGGAAACAATATAGTCACTGGGCTTCAAAATATCCAAATGTACAATGCATGAGGGAGTTCTCTCTGTTACAACATCATTCACATTTTTGAACTCTATATCATCCGTATGCTTTAGGAGGCTCTCCTCCCAAAGTAAACAAATTTTGGTGGGACTCAGTGGAAATCTTCCATGCAGACGAACTGATCTAAAAAAAATGGATATTGGGAAATGGATATTGGGGAAGAAAACCCCACACTTTGGAACAGACCCATGTCAATCAAATTAACACAATGCATTTAAATTGTTTATGGTCTCAGTATCTTGCCATTGGCAGGAGGGAAACACAATTTTTGACGGTTAACCTTGGCACCCAAATCCCTCATTAAAACATCCCAGTTCTTGAAAACATCTGGTTGCATTTTATGCAACTGAGCCATGCACGAGACAAAACCTGGGTTTGCGCTCATCTGCATCAAATCATGACTCACAACAGCTCCCAACAGCGTCTTCTTTAGACCTCCTCTCTACACAAGATGCTCTGATCTCCTCTCCCTCCATGGTTTACTCTCAGTATTCTCTAGCTGCTATTTTCCCACCTGTTTCATTTTCTTGACCTCAGAGCCCAGCTACTTCTCAGAAAACCTTAAATTCCTCTATCAGCCCAACTGTGAAGCATCGAGGCATTTAAGGGGTGTTATCATAGTAGTACATGAGATGTACACTGGTCTGGGGGCAGAAATGGAGCACAAGGAACACGGAAAACCTCTGTGATGGGACAGACAGGGGAGTACATTGACTTTGGGGAAATCCTCCTTTTCTGACCAATTTCTGTGCCTCAAGCACAAAGACACATTTGTTCACAGTCCTGAGGCATACATAAATTAAACAGCACAGATTATTTCTAGATAGAAACAAAGGTGAATTTGATACACAAGTGTTTACTAAGGAAAAATCTAAGAGAGTTGAAAACACAGCCATTGGCAAAGATTTTATGTTAATTTCAGAGCAGACCTGTCCTAGAAAGTAATTGAAAGCATGCCTAGCTCTTACAGCCGTACAGCAGCCTTGCTATTCCTATGCGAGAAAACCCCAAATACTCCATATGGGATGCTGACCAGTCACATGACTTTTAATGCCCACATGATGACACTAAAATGGCCTATTAGATTTACAGTGTCATTAACCTTCCAAAATAAAATGAGAGGCTGGTCTCATAAAAAAAGGGGGGGGGGGG